>JARJDX010092681.1:0-11951 GCA_030264735.1 Gymnusa sp. GC000175
AAGTTTTTGGTCTAAACCAACAAAATTTTACACAGTTTTAAAGAAAATTTAATCCTTTATAAGTATAATTTTGTTTCGTGAAATTTAACAAAAAATTGTAAAAGTTGCGAGTGCTCAGATGAATAATTGCAATTTTCTAATTAAAAATTGATTCACTTTGAAGTGCTGTAACTTTGAAGTTTTTGGTCTAAACCAACAAAATTTTACACAGTTTAAAGAAAATTTAATTCTTTATAAGTAAAATTTTGTTTTGTAAAATTTAACAAAAAGTTGCGAGTGCTCAAATGAAAAATTGCAATTTTCTAATTAAAATTGGTTCACTTTGAAGTGCTGTAACTTTTTGACTTTTTTGAAGTTTTTGGTCGCGAAAAATATTAAAAAGTTCATTTAATTGGGGGTGGTAGTTGGTAACCCTAACATAATTTTTTTTTCATATAAAAAGTTGTCAAGCTTCGTTTTGGAACAAAGAAAAAGTTTTGTTTGTAAACCTAAACACATTAAAATGTTTAAATAAAATAAGGTGGTCACCCTAATATATTTAGAACGGAGAGTGGATGACATTTCGATGTTGTTTATAGCATTGTCGTTGACGTTTATTATTTGTCTTCAAAAATGAGAGATTTGCCAGTTAAAGTCTTAAGTGTGTTTTTATTTTTCTTTACAATATAAATATAATATATAAAATTTGAATTTTTATTGGTACACATGTGCAAATTAATAAAAAAATCAAATTTCTACCCACAAAAACAACATTTATCTAAAGCTAGTTTTTATTGGGTAACGTTTTGTTTCGCTTATTGGAAAGTCGAGTGGACGAAATTAATTTTTTTTTTATATTCTGAGATGAAATTTTTTTTGTGTTGTCTCTCTTTTTGATAGAAAGCAAAGATAACACAAAAAATTTGCATGTCAGAATATAAAAAAAATGTAAATTTTCTTTTATGGTAATAATTCACATACAGTCGAGTTATGTTATAACGAACATAAACGAACCAAAAACTTTTGTACGCCATAACTGTAATTCGTTATATCCGTAAAATTAATTGTTAGATGAGGGTAATTTTGTTCGTCAATTCGTTAAAAGCGTGTTCGCTATAACAAAGTTCGACTGTATTTGAGTTTTTAGAGATGCTCACATTTTAGACCGTTGTAAGGCGAGTTGATCCATTATTTTCATGAGTAATAATTAATTTTAAATTAAATTTTTAACAAGGATACATTTAAAATATTTTAAGAGTAAAAAATTCATTCGTGCTAGAAATGTGTGTGTAGCATTAAGCAAATAATAAAATAGAAAAAAAAACTTGTATAGAACTTTGTCCCTGATGTCATTACACAAACAAACTAATCAAAAACTCGTTTCAGCACTTAAAATGGTCTTAAAAAAGAATTCAAGTTTTTAAAAGTTATCATAATTATTAATTAGCCATCGTCAATTGCAATGGCATAATTTAAATTTAAAAAAAAATGAACGCAGGTGAAGCATGTAAAAAAACAATTATATCTATGGAATATTAAAATTGAATTAATCATAAAATACAAATGTTTAAAGAATAAAATGTCATTGGTTGTTGAAAAAATTGCAAAATATTTTCGAGTTATTTTCATTTATTTGAATAAATATTTTGCAGTTGAATAACTTCATTTTTTAAATAATTTTTTTGCGCCAACATAGCACAAACAACTCATTGTAAGATTTATTATTAATAATAAAAGTTTTGTATATTGTGAGGTTATAAAACTTGTTGTTTTTTTCCGTTATACTGGCTTCCTTAACCTAACTTTCGTCGTTGTAAATTTCACCACTAGAGCGGAATTTGTAACACTGCTTTTGCTAATAATTTCGACAAAATTGTATGGGTGTACCTAACTAACATAATTTTATTGTTCGTTCAATTGTTTTGGTTGAAAAACAAAAGAGATACAAGGCTTGGACAAAATGAAAATTTAGCTTTTTGAAAAGATTCGAAATGTCGATAACCATAAACCTTTACACCTCAATTTTTAGCCGCTTATTACGAAAAAATGTAGAAAAACTACGTAAAGCTGTTGCGGATGCATTTAACAACATTAATCGAAATACATTGCAACAAGTAACTAGCTTTTTGAAAAGATTCGAAATGTCGATAACCATAAACCTTTACAACTCAATTTTTAGCCGCTTATAACGAAAAAAATGTAGAAAAACTACGTGAAGCTGTTACGGATGCATTTAACAACATTTATCGAAATACATTGCAACAAGTAACTAGCAGTGTATCGAAACGAAAATTTAGGTTTTCGAAAAGGTTCGAAATGTCGAATTTAAAAAAATTAACTATAAACCCCAATTTGCAGTCGCTTCTTACGAAAAAATGTAGAAAACTACGCTGTTACGCATGCATTTATCAACATTAATCGAAATACATTGCGACAAGTAACTGCGGTGTATCAAAACGGCGCCGATTGTGTTCTTTTTAGTTTTATATTATTTATATGTATTATAAATTATGCAAAAACAAAATACGAAACAAAAGTTAAATTACATATTAGCTGTGAGTATATGAATTGTACAAACTTATATACTTTATATTATAAAAAATATCATTTTTTATTATTAAAGAGTTCAATCGTTTTTTTTTATAACTTTTTTTGCAGTAGTAGTTGGAAAGTTTCTATTCGCCTCTAGCAACGTCATATAACCAAAGTTGTTAGGTAAATGTATTTTTTTTATTCACGCATACATAAATATTAAAAACAGCTTAAAATAAACTTGTAAATTATAAAGTAAAATTTCCTCCTGTGACAAAGGAGATATAAAGTCATAAAAGGAAAGTGCGAAATTTTACAATTCAACAAAGAAAAAGTGCACAATTACTTTTTATTTATTTTGTTTGTTACTAGTAAAACCTTTGCAATTCTAGAGGATTGTATAATGCTTTTTTATTAAAATGCATGTTGTTAACACAAAAAATTTATATTTTTGCAAAAATTGCGTAAAAATGAAAAAAAAAAAAATGGCTAGTCACTCACAAACTTTTACACATAAACACAGATATTAAGTTAAAAGAGGTCAAATCTTATTTAGAGGACCTAAAAACGCCGATATCTGTAAAACATTAAAAAAAAATTGCACGATTACTCTACTTTCCGTTTTCTGAAAAATAAAAAATATTTGTATTAAGTTCGGGTCTATTTTATCAGGTTAAATTTTTAAGTAGAAAATGTAGATTTTCGTTTTAAAAAACAAAAGTAAATAATAATAATAATAATAATAAATTTATTAGTGAAAATACAAAACTTAGTTAAACATACAGTCGAACTTCCATAACTCGAACTTCTATATAAAACTTTTCAATACCTCGATTTTTTTAGAAATTTTTGCATCAAGATCGCATTTTATAGTTACTTCTGTAAGTCGAATTTTCTATATCTCGAATTTTTTAGTGAAGCATGATGATTCGATTTAGTGAAGTTCGACTGTATTTTGTTTCATTGAAGCACGTTTCTCTCCGCGGCACGCGGGATTAAAATTTCCGTCACGAAAATTGAGCAACGGAAACTGCGTCACGAGAGCGCCATCTATCCGTAATAAACAAAACTTTTTACTGGCAGTCGCTTTTTGTTATTTTTTGCGCCCCTGTTTTTCATCCATACGCCAACGGCGACAGTTTTTCCGCCTTTAATTAATAAATTATTTGTTTGACGTTTTGTTTTTAATTAATGCACATTTCAGTACATGTTTTGCCACTTTTCAATTGCACACTTTTAATATTTCCCAACATTTTCTATACACACTTTTAATGATTTAAGAAAACATGCAGTAGGTCAAGATATAATATTTACTTTTCTGTATATAAAAGTACAAACGCATTTCATATATGGGATCAGATGATATTACTTGAGTTATGTTAAAAATTTAATAAAAATTGTAGAAAGTTTTACATAAAAAAATATAAATGTGAAATTAAAATAAATTATTATGGTATTAAAAAATTACTTAATTGTTATTAAAAATTAAAAAAATTTCATTTTCAAACTACATTAAATAAAGCTAAATAATTCCATAACAAGTTTTTAAAAAAATTTCAAGGTAACCGAGTTACGAGCATGCGCGCGCCATTTAGGGGTTACAATTAGTGTTTTTATTGTCCCACCTTTTAATCGTCACAGATAAAAAAAATTTAATTCTTAAACTAAATAAAGTAAATAATTCCCCAAACAGTTTTGAAATAATTTTCAAGGTAACTGAGTTACGAGCATGCGCGCGTCATTTAGAGGTTATAATTATTGTTTTTAATTAATTAATTCTTAATTAATCTGTGACGATTACGGTGGAATCGTCACAGATAAAAAAAAAATTCTGAACAACGATAAAGGCCGATAAGTTTTACATATGGTGTACATAACACAAAAAAATGTAACATTTTATATCTTGAAAAATTGTTCACGCTTATTCTGCTATTATTTTTTGATATTTTTAAGAAAAAATGCAATTCACCCCGCCGGGATTCGACTACAGTTATCTGTAGCGTAATTGGTTAACGCACCGTACCGGATATACGGAGATCAGGGTTCGAATCCCGGCGGTGCAAATTGCATTTTTCTAAAAAAATTTATTTCTTGACCTTTTTCAAAAATCCGCTTCATGGATTTTTAACAAAAGTCGTGGTCATATATTTTGTACTACGAGAACACACTGTATATCAATTACAAATTGCTGTGGTTTTTTCTAGTGCAAAACATTTATTTGTTTGGTAATTTATTGAGTAATTTCAATACCAAAACTTATATAATTAGAGTTGTAATTAATGTCATGTAAAACTGCTTCAATTGCACCGAATTGAACTTATTAGAAATTAAATTTAATTGTCGAGAATAATGATTGGAAAAATTTTAAGTCGGTGATTAAAATTTTGGATTTCACACTTATAAGTTTCGTTTTCTTTTGGCGAAAGTTCAAGATTTTTAAAAAAACATTACATTCTGTTGGCAGCTTTAAAACTAGATGTACTTTTTGGCCAATTAGACAATATGCGATGGCAGACTAGCTCAGTGGTTAGGTTGGGTTTATAAAGATTTAGTCGTGTTTACAACAATATGGACAAGTTTATATGAATATTGCCAAGTTTATAGTGATTTAGTCGTATTTGTAGAGACTGTTGGTTTTTTGATAAGTTAATGGAGATTTTGTCGTGTTTATAGAAGAATTGTCACGTTTATAGGTTCTTTTTCGATTTTATTAATATTTGGTTGAGTTTATTTCGTTTCTGTTCAGTCTACGTCAAGTTTATAAATGTTTAGTCGTGTTTAGTAATTTAGTCGTATTTGTAGAATTTGGTCAAGTTTCTGTGGGTTTTTGGCAAGTTAATAGGGTTTTGTCGTATTTATAAATGAATTGTCACAATTATAGGGAGTTTCTCGATATAATAAAAATTTTGTAGAGTTAATTTTGTTTGTGTTTAGTTTACGCCAAGTTTATAAATATTTTGTCGTGTTTACAACAATTTGGTCGTATTTATATGGATTTTGTCGAGTTGATAGTGATTTTGTCGTATTTGTAGAGATTTGGTCAAGTTTCTGTAACTTTTTAAAAAAATTGTTTGACATATTGACAAGTTATTAAAGATTTTGTCGTCTTTATAAAACAATGTCAAGTTTAGAGGAAGTTTCTCGATTTTATAAAGATTTGGTAGATTTTATTTTGTTTGTGTTTAGTTTACGTTAAGTTTATAAAGATTTGGTCGTGTTTACTACAATTTGGTCGAGTTTATATAAGTTTTGTCGAGTTTATAGTGATTTGGTCGTATTTATATAGCTTTGGTCTAGTTTTTTTGTGGGTTTTTGGTAATTTTATTGAGATTTTGTCATGTTTATAAAAGAATTGTCACGTTTATAGGTAATTTCTCTATTTTATTAAAATTTGGTCGAGTTTTTTTCGTTTTTGTTTAGTTTACGTCAAGTTTATAAATGTTTAGTCGTGTTTACAAGAACTGGGTCTAGTTTCCATGGATTTTTTATTTTTTTATAGTGATTTAGTCGTATTTGTAGAGGTTTGGTCAAGTTTCTGAGAGTTATTGGCAAGTTAATAGAGATTTTGTTGTGTTTACAGCAATTTCGTCGAGTTTAAATGGATTTTGTCGAGTTTATGGTGATTTTGTCGTATTTGTAGAGATTTGGTCAAGTTTCTGTAACTATTAAAAAAATATGTTTGACATATTAACAAGTTAATAAAGATTTTGTCGTGTTTATAAAAAAAATGTCACGATTTTAGAAAGTTTTTCGATGTTATAAAGATTTTGTAGAGTTTATTTCGTTTGTGTTTGGTTAACGCCAAGTTTTTAAAGATTTAGTTGTGTTTACAACAACTTGGTCGAGTTTGTATGGATTTTGTCGAGTTTATAGTGATGTTGTCGTATTTGTAGAGATTTGGTCAAGTTTCTGTGGGTTTTTGGCTAGTTAATAGGGTTTTGTCGTGTTTATAAAAGAATTGTCATAATTATAGGAAGTTTCTCGATATAATAAAAATTTTGTAGAGTTTACAACAATTTGGTCGAATATATATGGATTTTGTCGAGTTTATAGTGATTTAGTCAAATTTGTATAGATTTGATCAATTTTCTGTGGTTTTTGGCAAGTTAATAGAAAATTTGTCGTGTTTATAAAAGAATTGTCACAATTATAGTAAGTTTATAGATGTTATGAAGATTTTGTAGAATTTATTTCGTTTGTGTTTAGTTTACGCCAAGTTTATAAAGATTTAGTCGTGTTTACCACAATTTGGTCAAGTTTATAAAGGTTTAGTCGTGTTTACAACAATTTGGTCTAGTTTATATCGATTTTGTCAAGTTTTTAGTGATTTAGTCGTATTTGTAGAGGTTTGGTCAAGTTTCTTCGGGTTTTTGGCAAGTTAATAGAGATTTTGTCGTGTTTATAAAAGAATTGTCACGATTATAGGAAGTTTTTTGATGGAATAAAGATTTTGTAGTTTATTTCGTTTGTGCTTGGTTTACGCCAAGTTTATAAAGATTTAGTCGTGTTTACAACAACTTCGTCCAGTTTATATGGATATTGTCGAGTTATAGTGATTTTGTCGTATTTATAGAAATTTGGTTAAGTTTCTGTAACTATTAAAAAAATATGTTTAACATATGGACAAATTATTAAAAATTTTGTCGTGTCGTTAAAAAAATGTCAAGTTTAGAAAAAGTTACTCAATTTTATAAAGATTAGGTGGAATTTATTTTGTTTGTGTTTAGTGTACGTCAAGTTTATAAAGATTTAGTCGTATTTATAACGATTTAGTCAAGTTTATATGGATTTTGTCGCGTTTTTAGAAATTTACTCGTATTTGTAGACTTGGTTAAGTTTTTTGTACAATTTTGGCAAGTTTACTAAGATTTTGTCGTGCTTATAAAGAACATGTCACTTTTATATGGAGTTTCTTGATTTTATAGACTTGGTGGAGTTTAATTCGTTTTTGTTCACTTTATGTCAACATTTTAAAGATGGAGTCGTGTTTGCAAAGATTTTCTTAAGTTTCTCAATAGTAGATTTTGCCAAGTTTATGGAAATTTAATCATGTTTATGGAGATTGGGTCAAGTTTCTAAGGTTTTTGGCAAGTTTTTCTATTTTATAGAGATTTTGGTAGAGTTTATTTCGTTTTTATTCAGTTTGTGTCAAGTTTATAAAGATTTTGTCAGATATGATCAAATTTATAGAATATTTTTTGATTCCACTGAGATTTGGTAGATTTTATTTCGGTTGTGTTTAGTTCATGTCAACTTTATAAAGATTTTGTCGTGTTAATAAAGACATGATCAAATTTATAGAATATTTTTCGATTCCACTGAGATTTGGTAGATTTTATTTCGGTTGTGTTTAGTTCATGTCAACTTTATAAAGATTTTGTCGTGTTTATAAAGATATTATCAATTTTATAGAAAATTTTTCGATTCTATAGAAATTTGGTAAGACTTTATTTCGGTTGTGTTTAGTTTAAATCGAGTTTATAGAGATTTAGTCGTGTTTACAAATTATTTTGCCAAGATAATATGAATTTTGTGAATATTATAGAGATTAGATCTTGTTTGTAGAAATTTGTTCAAATTTTTGGTAAGAAAATGTCAAGTTTATGTTTAGTTTATATTTAATTATGTCAAGTTTGTTCTGTTTACAAGAGTTTTGCAAAATTTTTATAGACCCTGTCGAATTTATATCGCTTGTGTCAAATTTATGTCAACTTTAAAAAGATTTATGAATTTATGGCTAAAACCTACTCCGGTCCAAAGTTAGATAGATGAGAAATCATGTAACTCCAGTGGTTTGGAATCCACGATAAATTGTAGGTCCACCTGTAATGTAAGTTGCCAGTATTGCAGGCAGAGAAGAGGCTTAACACCAGCAGTGGTGTGAACAAGGCTGCATATTATGATAATATAATGAAAGTTTTGTCAATTTTATAAGGATTTTGTTGAGTTAATGAAGATTTAGTCATGTATATAGAGATTCGATAAAGTTTAAAGTAATTTTGTCGAGTTTATAAAAATGTTGTGATTATAAAGATTATGTTAATTTTCTAGGGAGTTTCTCGATTTTATATATTTTTTATCACGTGTTATGTTTATAAAAATTTAGTCGTGTTAACAAAGATTTTGTCATGTTATTTTGTCGATTAAATAAAAATCAAGTAAAAGGACTCAAATAAATCAATTGCAGCTAATTATATATAAGACTCTTATACAGTTACCACTAATACAATTTGTACCAAAATTAATTTTCTTACTCAGTTTACATTTTAATATAAATATGCAAAAATATTCAAGAAGCGATTTCCTGTTAGTTTCGCATATTATTTCATTTGGATGTTCGTACCTTGCGGGTTTAACCTGTTTTCTGGGAACATAAAACACTAAAAGTGTACAATGGTTTAGCCCAATGTATATTGATTTAAAAAATGCAACAAAAACAAGTCCAATATAATGTTGACACTGTTGAAAGTTGTAAAATCGTAATTTATCACTTTCCGTCACTTAACCTTTTTCGGAAGTATTTAAATAACTTGTGTAGAGTTATAATATATTGCAAACAGAAAAGTCGTAAAATATATTTATGTAAATATTAAATTTGACAATTATTCTTTAACAGAATCTTCTGTATTAAATTTAGTTTTCACATAGTGATGAATGTTTGCATTTTTTAATTTTTTTGTAATAATAATTAGATTCTTTTGTATTTCTCTATAATTTATTGCATATAATTTGCTACATGTAATCATCATCAGAATTTTTTTCCTATAATTTATATGTTTCAATCCATGATCAAACATCAAGCAAAATTATCAAAATATTTTAACAGTTTTGCCTGTTGATGATCATAGATCAAAACATGTATCAAATTACAGTCGAACTTCCATAACTCGAACTTCCATAAGACAAATTTTTCTATATTTCGATTTTTTTCGTAAATTTTTGCGCATTTTTTCAGTTATTTCTGTAACTCGAATTTTTTACATCTCAATATTTTTTTTGTGAATTATGATGATTCGACTTAAAGAAGTTCGGCTGTATATACAATAATTTATAAACAAATACACAATTATTATTTCTTATAGAAATATTTTTTTGAGAACAAATTGTGATCATTTTGACACTGTTCATTTCATTTTTTGGCACAAATCTGGCAACCCTAGCAATGCTTAAGTCGATTAAAAGGCATTAGGGTTGTCGCTATTTAAATTAAACAAATATATTAATTATTCATTCTTACACAATATAATTTTTATTTTATATAAAACAATGCCCCATTTCCATATAATAAGTATAAAGGTTTCACCTTTATTCAAATTTTTTTTTGTAGGAATATTGTCTGCGAAGGTTGTCGCCGACGACTTCAAACATGTTGTTCTAATAGTGACACCATCACCATATCAAATTTACGTTATTTCGAGCCATCATTTAATTTTATCTTTCCCGAAAAGGGAAAGTATGGTAATCGTGCAATTTTTTTTGACTTCTTATCAGATGTCGACGTTTAGATGTTCTCTGATCATTTTTACAGCGTATTTTATCCAAAATATTTTTTTGAAAAATTAAAAATTCATCAGATGATAGAGTTTTGAGGTCTTCTGAATTAGACTTGACCATTTTTGTCATGATGTCTATGTGTGTGTGTGTGTGTATGTTTCTATTAAAAATAACAGATACGTTTCAAATTCGTAAATGAAAGTCGTGTGGTGACCACACCTACATTTTTTTATATTTCTATTTTCTAAATTTATTAATCTTATTTGTATAGCATTAATTATTTTTTTTTCATTTAATCGCATTAAGTGTACATTTTCCTAATATGTGCATGCAATTATTTTAGTAAATGGCATAATTTAGGTATGTAGTTCATAACGTTAAAAGTGCGACGAAACACAATATCCATTCAAAATGAGAAAGTTGGCAATAGAATTTTAAAAGCCGGAAATGGCAGGAACGATTTAATAATGGCACATACATTAGGAAATCTTTTAAATTATATGGATCTTTGTGTTTGGCGTTTTGCTTCTTTGGGTTATAACCTACAGAAATGATTGGAGTCTTCCTACACGAAGCAAGCAATCAATTTATAAATTGGAATTGAAAAAGATAATTCAATTATTTTAGATGATTTTCTTTATTTAATTTGTTTTTTTTTGTGTTATCGCTGCTAGATCGCGACGTGCGTTTTAAAAAGTCGATTTTGATGAAACTAGTTGGGGTATTTGTTGGGATTTTAGATAGTTTCTTCTACTCCTTTAAATATAAAGTATGTAAAATGCCAACAAATTAATGATTTTTTAATTTAGCCATAGATTGCGAATAAAATATAAATCGTAAACCTGGCGATAGCGCGTCGGATTGTTAATCGTACAGTTGGCTGTCCGCACACGGGTCGTTTGGTACTCGAAGCGTCTGCGACTCGAAGTCTCCCTCCAACCGACTTCCAATGTAAATAAGTGGAGCGCCGTTTGGCAATCGAATCGTAATCTTGGTGGCCCTCTATTTACTTACATAGGAAGTCGGTTGGAGGAAGACTTCGAGTCGCAGACGCTTCGAGTTCCAAACGACCCGTGTGCGGACGGCCTTAGAGTTCGACCCTCATCCATACATACTTTTCTATTTATTTTAAATAGAATATTTTGATTAAATAGAATATTTTGATTAAATATTTAAATAATATTCGCGAACATATAATTTGCTTGATATACAGTGGAACTTCCCTAAGTCTAATCATCATGGTTGACAAAAAAAATCAAGATGTTTGGAAAATTCGAGTTACAGAAATAACAACAATCTTGATACAAAAATTTGCGAAAAAAATGGGGATATAAAAAAATTTGATTTATGAGGTTCGAGTTATGAAAGTTCGACTGTATTAATATTCCGGAAAAAACTGTTATTCTTTTATTTTTTTTATTTGCAGCTTATGCCCTTATAGATTTTCAGATTTTTCGCCTACATATAATTTGCTTGATATACAGTGGAACTTTCCTAAGTCGAAACATCATGGTTGACAAAAAAAATCAAGATGTTTGGAAAATTCGAGTTACAGAAATAACAACAATTTTGATACAAAAATTTGCAAATAAAATCGGGTATAGAATAATTTGACTTATGAGGTTCGAGTTATGAAAGTTCGACTGTATTAAAATCCCGGAAAAAAATGTTATTTTTTTTATTTGCAGCTTATGCCCTTCTAATAGATTTTCAGATTTTTCCAGCAAAATTTAATTATAAAATGCATCAGTAATTACCTAACTTGTTAGAAGTTGCGTTGCTTAAGCTCCAGTTTAAAAACTGTATTAGCATAAAGCTATTTTAAAGACGAAGATCGACTTTTAAGTGCTTTAAAGTTCATCGGATTTCCTTGGTGATTAAATGACAAAAGAAGACCTATTTGAAATTACGACTATTGCTTAAAAAACAATAAAGAAATAAATTAA
>JARJDX010092732.1:0-10006 GCA_030264735.1 Gymnusa sp. GC000175
AATTCATATTTAGGCTTCTAACATTGAAAAAGCCCAGTTACTTTTGGCTGAAATCCACTAACTGGAAGTGGTAGTTTATTGGTGAGGTTTTTCGGTTTTTTGCAAATATTTGAAAAACCATCAAGTTTATGGAAAAAACATAAGAGTACAAAAGTGTCAAGAATTAAATTTGAAACAAATTTTGTTTTTATTATTTTTTAAAAAAGGTTCATTTAAAAAAAAATTATGATAAAGTCAGGTGGTGATATCAGATTTTTTAATTTTATTTATTGCGAAAATTTTCGAAATGGAGATTTTTTCAGAAATATAATTTTTTGATTACCCTCATTTAAAAAAGTGGTTTTCGAAGTGGTGTCTATCTGTGTGTCTTTGTTCTCTCTACAGCCCAGACGCCTAAACTGATTGGCCTGGAAATTCAAATGGCAAGCTCTCAGTGACTTTCGGCGGAAATCCACCAACCGGAATTGGTGGTTGGTTAGGTTTTTCGGTTTTCTGCAAATATTTTAAAAACTATTAAGTTTATGGAAAAAATATAAGTTTTCAAAAGTGTTTAGAATTGAACTTGCAATAAATTTAGTTTTTATTACTTTTTTTAAATTTAACAATTTAAGAACTCCGTTAAGAATCGTATGGTTTTATGGATAGTATAATTTGGGAATTGTATAAAACTGCGCTGGGTTAAGTGATTTATCGAAATTAATATAATATCTATGTAGTGGCTAGTCATAAGGACCTGAATTCCTTGGCGATGTCAACCCAAGCCGTTGGGGTTCCATACTGACATTTTAATGTTGTTTTGCAATATTTCATTTTACTTACCATCTTTAGTTTTAGTTTTTGAATATCGTTGGGATTAATGCTTGCTTCTTGGTTAACATAATTTTGGAATTGCACTTGTTGCTTAGGCTTGGGCGTATGATATTTCTGGGGTGGCTTTTTGGTTTATGTTTTTTACTTGGATATTCTGATAATGTTTTTCTCTGAGTGGTGGAAAGGTTTTCTTTTGTAAGTCTTTGTAAACCGAGCAGCCTTTGTAGTTTGCTTAATGATTTTCATTCCAGAGAACACATTTTGCAAGACTGTTTCCTGCAGTCTATTCTTGCGTGATTTTCCGCACATTTTACATAACGGGAGTTTCGACAAAAAATTTCTTTACTGTGTCCATATTTTTAGCAATTAGCACATAGAGGAATTTTAATTTTCTGGTGTGGTTGTTTGAATTTAACTAACATGTGCCGTTAGTAACACGTTGTGCCTTAGAAAATTTCTATATTAGGGTTTGTTGGTTTCAACTGTACATAGAATATGGAAAGTTGCTTCTTAATTATTCTCTAGTGAATATTACATACGTTAGTAACAGTGTGACTTAGCACTTCAATACTAGTTTTTAGATCATCTGGATCTGTTCAGTAAAGAAGTATTTTTAGCTACTTGGAAGCTATGTTGTTTTTTTATTTGATAGTAATGAAATTCAGTCTATTTTTGTTTTATTGTTGTGATAATCAATGTATAAAATTTAGATATTTTTGGTTTCATAATGTTTTTAAAAGGTAATTATTTTTTACCAGGTTTTTAAGCAAGATATTTAAAGGAGAAATGTATTTTCCACCCACGACAAAAAACGGATGTGGTCTTGAGTTTCTTTTACATTTGTAGGTTCATCTTCGGATGATGAAGAGGTGCGAATTTGTTCGATGTTGTAGGGGCATTTAACTAGTAGTCAGCAAGTATCGTTTACTTGCTCTTAGTGCTTGCCAATCTGGGATTTCGTAAAACTGTTTATTGTCGTTTACTGCTATTTATTCCTGCTTTTTTGATCTTAAGCTATTAGTTGGCTCGTAAGGGGATTATCACTATGCTTTTATGTCAATTGCTGTCCTATTTGGCCTTATTGTTAGGATTTTAGGTCCGGAGCTTCATAAGAACTTAGGTTCATTTAAATTATTTGTTTGCTTTTTTCCACCCAACTTGCTATATTCCTTTTTGCAGACGGTGAAATATTTGCAATATGTAGAAAACAAAAACTTAGTAAAGGTGTAAATAACTAAATGAAATTTGCAGACGACCTAATAATAATGGCAACGTGTCAAAACTTGAGTAAGACATAAATATTTAAAAAAATCTTAGTAATATTAATGTCGAATAAATTGCAGATAATACATATAGAATTTGAAGGACAAAATATTGTGCAAGAATAATAATACAAATATTTATGCGTAGGGTTCTATCCCAAAATCCTGAATCGTAAAATCCCGAATACTAAAATCACGAATTCCCAAAATCCCGAAATCCTAAAAGCCTGAATGCCTAAAATCCCTAATTTTGCTTCTTTCCCCTGTTTCACAATATTATATTTCTGCTTATTATACACTTTTATTATAGTTTTACGTTTCTCGGATAATCCTCTGTTATATAGGTTTATAATTATTAGGAAAAAACATACAAAACAGTACAAAAGAGTTTACAAATAAATTTGCAACTAATTTGTTTTTTTTTTTAAATTTAATATTTAAAGAACTCATTGTTTTTTGTTGCTAAGCAATATTGTCAATGAAATTATTTTCACAGTGTTACAGAGACATATTTGTCAAAGGTGATAATTTCACTGGTGGAATTATTGCAGCATAAATTTCAACAAAATAGTCATACTGCCAATTAAATTCAATAGTATCATAAAGTCAAGGGTGGCCACATCAGATTTTTTTTAAAGAAACAAAAACTTTAAAACTTTATTAATTCTGTATTATAAGCAGAAATGTGATATCGTGAAACAATGAGAAGAAGCAAAAGTGTCACTTAATTATATTTTAGTATCCACTAATTTAGGATTTTGGGTATTCGGGATTTTAAGCATTCGGGATTTTAGGCATTCGGGATTTTGGGCGTTCGGGATTTTAGGCATTCGGGATTTTAGTACTCGGGATTTTGGGATTCGGGATTTTGGGCCGCACCCTATGCGTAGATATAGATAGCAAGGGATTACAACCACAAGAAAAAAAAATTAATATGGCAGTGGAAATAAAAAATTTGCGAAAGGTAAAGGGTGTATTGTAACACCTGCCCTGTTACTAACATTAAAGACGTAAAAATTAGGCGGAAAGTAGACTCTGTCTACACCCGAAAGCGAGAGCTCTCGCTCAAAAACGGATCCATAAAAAAGAAGGTGTATCTTGAATTGATAAAAAAAAAGAATGCAAAATAAATGAAGAGCTAAAAATAGAGTCTACCTATAATAAAATTTATAGAAAGAAAATATCTAAGTTGTAGGGGACATCTAATCAGCATGACTGATAAAAAAACAGATATGGGAAGCAGACAATAAAATTGAAAAAGTACTTAAAATAAAGAACAAGACATCGCCAGAAGCAGGGATATTAGCAAGAAACAAATGTAAAAGCGAAAAATTATCCTCTTAGTCCAAAAGCTGTTTTATTAATTCAAGTTTTAATATTTAGTTCAAAGTAACTCTCTGGTGACTTAACCAATAATAGCAATAATTCAAATGTATTATGAATGGTGATCATTACTTTATTTTATTACATAATTAATTGTTACATGCCATAAAAACAAGACATTTTCGAAACGTTTAATTATTTCATTGTGTAAATGCATTAATTACGTTAGATTTTAACAGTCAATTTAGCACTGATTAAAATCTTAAGTTGCATTTAGATATTTACGTGCTTCTCAATAAATTTCTCCTGTTAATACGATGACTGATCTAATAACGCAAATTAAACGAGTTGCTTATTTATTGCCTAAGGGCAGCATACTTAAAAGTTATATTCCTTTTTTGTGTTCATCATTTAACTAATCTTGAAATAATTAAAGTTAGCTATAATTTTTTGATTAATATTTCGTTAATATAACGTAACTTCACGGTATGTTGCAAATAATAATTTGTAAAACAAGTAGGAACTAGTAATTATGAGTTTGCAACAGAGATGTTAATGGTGATTAGTTTTATTTGTTAGACAAATTGAGTGTGCCCTCGTTTTTCTATAAATATGTGTAAATTGTTAATATTTTTACTTTATTAAATAATATAAAGCTTGTACTTTGTGTTATTGTTTTATTATTTAAGATTACATTTAGTTAAAGGGAGTCAGTGGTAAAAATTATAAATTCGTGTATATTTTCGCTTGACAGAGCATAGAAAGGGAAATTAATATGGACAATTCTAGAAAATACTATATAATTAAACAAAAAGGAGAAAATTTAATCCGTAATCTTGACTTAAATTTGTAATAACAAATAATATAAAAAAATATTAAATAACTTTTGACAGGGAATTGACTTGATTTTAACTAACCAACAAAAAAATTGATTTAAATTTTTATTAATTATGAAAAAAAGTTTTTAATTTTCAGCTTTATTACTTTTCGGTTATAAGCGCGCTGGGCTCCTACCGATGGACACTGCCCCCAGGCAACCAAACATGAAGACGGCCCTGTTGATTATTATCAATGATAGATATTTTTAAATATAAAAATTCAGCTTTTTTGAAAACTCAGAAAATGTGACACTGTTGGCGACGTTTCATCACATACAGTTCATCGCATGTATATATCATCACATGTACTTTTGTAATTTTTACATAACGGACAAAATCATCACACGAGATTTATATACAAAATAAAATTCTAAAATAATTAAATTATCATTTATTACAAAATCAACTTTGTTTAATTTTACTATTACTTCAATAATTTGAACTATTACTTTGATGATGGCAAAAGCAAATTCTGCAGTCGGTAATAAATCAAATAATAAGGAAAATGAACAAAGTTGTTTTTATAATAAATTGTTAAAAAGTTTAAAAATTAATTATTTGTTTTTTTTTTGTTGGTTTTGAAGTGATGTCTCTCTGTCTGTCTGAATCCTCACTACAGCCTGAACAGCTTAACAGCCTAAATTTAAATTTAAGCTTTTAACAAAAAATGGCAGGTCCCAGTGATTTTTGGTTGAAATCCACCAATCGAAAGTGGTAGTTTATTTCAAAAACTATCAAGTTTATGAAGTTTAACATTAAATTTGCAACGAATTTTGTTCCAACCGTTTCATATACAAAGTAAAAGAAAATATGTATAGCAATCGCGAAAATTTTCGAAATCATGATTTTTGCGGAAATATCCGTTTTTGACTCTCCTCATTCAAAATTTTTCTGTCTGTCTGTCGGTCGATCTGTCTTGCGCTCTATCTGTCTGTCTATCTGTGTCCTCACTACAGCTTAGAAGTTTTAACTTATCGCCTTGGAAATTTATTTTTAGGGTTTTAACAAAAAAGTCCCACTGAATTTTGGATGATATTCACCAACCAGAAATGGTAGTTTATTGATTAGGTTTTTTGGCAATTCAAAATATTTTAAAAATTATCGAGTTTATAAAACAGTACAAAAGTGTCGAGAATTAAATTTGCTACCCATTTTGTAACTATCATTTTTTCAAACTTTAACATTTTAAATGTCACTATGGGAATTGTTGCCAACAAAATTTTAACAAAATAAAATTGCAGAGATATACTGGCAACAATATTAGCTAATAGTTAATAAAATATAATGTTTTTATCAAATTAACGGATATGTAGTAAATTCGTTAATAAAAGTCCACTTCCATTTTTTATTTATATGTAGGTTTATTATTTATTTACGAAATATTAAATTTTCTGGTCACAACTATTTATGTAATAATAAAATGAAATGCTATAAAATAACTCATGATAATTTTTAAACCTTTTAACAATTTATTATAAAAACAACTTTGTTTAATTTCCCTATAATTTGGTTTATTACCGACTGCAGCATTAGATATCGCATAATCAAAGTTACAGTTCAAAATAATGAGATAATACTAAAATTAAACAAAGTTGTTTTTGTAATAAATAAGAATAATTCAATTATTTTAGAATTTTAAACATTAATATATATTCTAGTGTTTTCTAGTGTGATCATTTTGTCCGCGATAAAAAGTACATGTGATGATACTTATTTGTCGGGTAAAAATGAGGTTTTCGAATAATTTTTAATTTTTTTTTTGACAACTAAAGAAAACTAGTAATAAAACTATGCAAAATTAGTTCCAAAAAGTCGAAATAACCAAATTTAAAACGATGGTACTATTTGATTAATTATTTATAATGTGTGAACCCCTGGGCATGTCTGTACCAGTGGTAATAATACGGCGGACGTTGCACCAAACTTGCGGCTCCTCTCAAAGGGAGCTACTTTTTGCCAGTAAGGCCCGATGATGTTAAGTGCAATGTTATCACGACATGGCGGGATGAATGGGACGGCTTTACTAACAACAAACTTAAAGATGTAACGTCAACCGTTAATCTGTCGTCTTTAATGATCGCTCTTATGAAAAGAAAAGGTGTGGTACTGACTCGTCTTTGGGTGGGTCACACTAATCACCTCCTTTTTTTTTGGCGAAGCACCACCGAAAACGTAAAGAGCGATTAACGGTTAAACACATCTTAGAGGAATGTGTGGAGTTCACAGCATCCCACGGGCTCCAAGAATATGTATCGTTAAAGACTATTAGGATTTACTGCCTACGGGCCTTTTTGAAAATATTGTAGGAGCTCTTTTGGACCCCAACTGCTACCGCGCGGTCGAAGCACCACTTCCTGAAAAATTTGCACACAACTGCAACAACCGCGGTAATCGGAAAGTGATCACTTGCATGCAGGTCCTCCAGTGGTCGCCACTTAAGTTGGGGGAACAGAGGATTCGATCGATGACTGATAATGCCAGTTAAAACGCGTCTGATTCCCTGTGTTTAAATACACGGCGTCGATAGCATCTAGAAAAAAATCGACTAAACGACCCCGCACCTCTTCTGCTCTAGAACCCCACAAGTGGTTTTGAGCGTTGAAACCCACTTAACAGCATAAAGTGTCGTGAAAACTGCCGTAGAAGGGTCTCGAGATCTTTGGCCCTCCACGTTACATCTAGCGGTAGATAAACGTTGCACACTGTGGCTGCAATAGGCGTTTCTACCTTTACGCCTGGAGTGGAGTCTGCAATGGAAGACTTGTCGGATGAAGATGGCAACTCCACCCCTGGCGTGGTCCACTAGCACATCGTTTGCGCGGCCTTTCTTTCTCTTCCCGGTCCCTTTTTTCTTTCTAGATTCGGCCGCTCAAAATTTGAGGCGGTCGAAGCCTCACTCAACTGTTGCGACTACGTCTCGAAAATTTTTCTTTTTTTGAGGTAACCTTTAAACCAGCCAGAGAGGCTGGCCATTGTGCATGGAGAGGACGTTTTGCTGCTTTGTTAACGAACTCGACGTTCTCGCAGGAGCTATAAGTACAGACAACTGCTGTATCCTTACTTCCCGAGTTTTTGAGTTGCGGGCGTAAGAGATCGCACCAGCGTATGGTTTAGGCTACTATTTTTTTCTTAGCTCCGAGATAGCTACGTTTTAAGTTTTTCTTTGTATTTAGAACAATTTCTTAACCTTGCCGAATGGGGCCCGTTGCAGTTGACATAGGTCTACGGTTCTTGGTAAGCCTATCCTTCGTGGAGTTTTTTGTCATATACACACACCTGCTTTTGTGTGCATCTGGCAGAAGTGTGTCCAAACATTTGACCCTGATAACATCATAAGGGTGCTGGTATGTAGGGGCGTACAGTAAGTAGATAGAATGCCACTTGAACCGTTTGAGGAAGTGTCGGAACGTAAGGAGTCTGTATATGATTTGGAGTCACTTCAAAAGCTCCGTTTTCGCAAGTACTAATTTTCTTAACCTTTGTTATACCTTGTTCCTTCATACCGTCAAGTATTTTTTTTTTTTGATGGACGCATTTGAAAAATGAAAAATACGTTTTTAGAGGTAGACTCCTAAGGGATTTAAAATATTTGTACTTATTTAAGTAACTAGGAAAGAAGGTCAACTGCGCCAGAGCCTGCACATCGCAGTAAGGCTACATAAAACTAGTGGTCTTCAGGTACCTGGTATGGTTGTTTACACCACCAGGATTACCGATTTCTTATCAAGGTTAAACCTCTTTAAATTCAGCACATATGGTTTAAAGACCTTTCATTTGGTGTATTCACTTTTGCCGTAGCTTTAATAGTTTTCATTTTATTAGCAAAAATATAAAAATAAAAATATCTTTTTTAAATTTATGGCTGCCAAATATTTACGGCCAAATTACTCGGCAATAACAATTTGTTGACTGCATTTGTAGAATGGGAGTATTTTATTGATGAATTAGTGTTTGTGTGTAAACTTTTGATGTATGATACTACCTTCCTTGTCATGTATATGTTTGTAATTTGTTTATGTATTATTGTTAATATTTTTTTGTTCGTTATTGCAATACTCTAGTAGAAAATAAAAGATTGGCCGGCAATGGATACCGTTTACCAATGGACGCCCGAATGTTTACAATTTTGTTGCATTTTATGAATTCAAATTAAAAAGATTAAAATTTTAAATTGAAATATCAATAACCAAATAAATAAGGTCATCTTTAAAATGATCGACCTCTACCCAATTGCAGATGTTAGTACATAATTGTATGTTTCTATTTGTGCATAAGTAAGTCAGGGGTGCACTGAAAATAGTTTACAATAAAAAAGTAGTGTGCAACCAAAATTGGATTTATCTATTAAAAGTAATGAAATAATTGTTAAGCATATACATTATTTTTCTCCATTAGTAAATGTAGTAATAAAGATAAACGACGCATTTGTAAAAAAAAAACATTTTAATTGATTAATTATGTTACGCATATGTTAATTATATCTCATCTGCTTTTTATTATGTTTTATTTACTAAACCGACAAACGATTATTTTAGGCTTATTACTTCCTTAGAATGTATATATCTGAAGTAAGTATAACAATTTAAATTTTAGATATGTACATTTTTTAAAGTATGTGCAATAATTGCCATTTTATTTTAATCTTCAGATAAGTTGGTATGCAATTAACTATGTGCCTATAATAGGAAATAAAGTTAAATCCAGCTAGGTATAAATGTCGAATGAGCTTCAAAGGTCATAAAAAAATTATCAATTATGGCAGCCAAGTCCTACCTTAAAAACCTATTTATTTTGCGGCGTCTTGTGAACCATGCAAAAAAACTTTAGAAATGCACACATACGTGTGAAAAAATGTAATACAGGGCCACAGTGGCCGCTTAATGTTAATAATTAAATAACTAAAAATTAATATGACAGTGGCGGTGATGGTATAAACGGCCTTTACCACCAAAACAAACACAAGCAAGAAAAGTAAAACTTATAACTAAATATCACAATAGTGTCATGAATGTAAAAGATTTCTGCCGCCAAAAAAAAAAAATAACCCAAAAAGCAAATAAATTATTATAAATAAGTTAAAATAGGAGGAACAATGGGGATGTAAACAGTCCCCATTACCCCGAAACATTACAACCAAGAAAATAATAATATGATGAGGATGTAAAGGGACCTCATGGCCTTTAACAAACGATAATATAAAATTAAGACAGCACAAAGACAAATTAAAATGTCAGTGTTCCTGTCTCATTCAGAGCTTGGTCTTTAGGCTCATCCCTTCAAGAAAGAGAGAAAGGGCTCTAATCGACTCTTCACTGTTCGATAAAATATCTGCTATATTTTTTTGGAGCCCGGAGGGATCGAGAGGTGCGGCGTACCCTACACCTAAGATTTTATTTAACGGTTAATCTACTTTCATATATTTGGCAATTCAGTAGTACCTTGTTCAAGAGAAGGTGCGAGGAGGTGAGATTAGTGTTGCCTACCTGAAGACGGTCAAGTATCGCACCTTTCCTTCCCGTGATTTACTTTTCTGCGTTAAGCTTATTATTGATATTACTTTGTTTACATTACTCTTGCCATGCCGCAAAACATTTACCGTCATCAGGCCTTATAGGCACAAAGTCGATCCCTTTGGAAGACGCCACAAGCGTGGACAAGCGTCCACTGTCGTAGACAAAAAAATACAATTTTAATGCCCCCCCAGTTGAAATTGGCCATGCATTTTATGATATT
>JARJDX010092740.1:0-10332 GCA_030264735.1 Gymnusa sp. GC000175
TTGATGAAAAACGTGTTGAGGGCGTTGTCCTGGAAAACATTCATATTTTATTTTGACAATATAATCTAACTCGGAACATCATAAACCGGCCAAATTCACAATTTGGAGAGAGTATTCCAAAGCTTGCGCGAAGCTAATCTTAAACTTAATCCGAAGAAATGTAGCTTTTTACGGAAGCAAGTAAACTACCTCGGCCTTTTTGTCTCTGAAGAAGGTGTGTCAGTTGACCCAGGAAAAATCATCATCATCATCATCTGCCGTTTTCATCCCATTTTTGGGAAAATGCCTCGTCCATTTACTTCCACGCTGTTCTATTTTATGCGTCTCGTGTTCATTGTACACCAGCTACCTTAACGATGTCATCTTTCCACGTAGCTCTGGGCCGACCAGTATTTCTCTTTGCACCTCTTCTGGGTCTCCAAACTGTAACTTTTTTGGTCCACCGTTTATCTGTGGTTCTCATTAGATGGCTCGCCCACTGCCACTTTAGCTTGGCTATCTATAGTGCTATATCAGTTACCTTCGTCTTAGATCTTATCCACTCGTTTGTCCGCCTATGTATTAGTGTTATACCCAGCATCGATCTTTTCATAGCTTTCTGGACTACCCTTTAACTTTCCTATGGAACGTTGAGTAATAGTAAATAGAGTTGGTCAAATATTGGCCAGTCCTTAAAGAAAAACATGAAGTCTTGAGTTATCCTCGTCCGGAAAGTTCATTCTAGATACGGATGCCAGTAACATGGACATTAGGGGGGTACTTTCACAAATTCAAGATGGCCAAGAGAGAAAGAGAAAAAGAGAAAAAGAGTATTGGCTATTTTAGTAAGGTGCTATCAAAGCCAGAACGCAATTATTGCGTGACAAGAGAGTTACTTGGAGTAGTGAAGTCCGTTGAATACTCCCCTAAATAAGTGTATAGCAGAAAATGCTTGTTACGGATCAATCATGCAGCTTTGATGAGGCTATTACTTTCTAAAAATCCTGAAGGACAAGTAGCACGGTGGATTGAAAGATTTCAAGAATTTGATTACGATACAGAACATCGAGCTGGAGCCAGTCACCGCAATGCCGATGCTTTGTCAAGAAGACTGTTTACACTGCAGTGGCATGGAGCAGAAGTCAAAAACATTGTGTCAAAGAGTTACAGTCATTGACGACAATTGAAAATTATCTTGTTTGCGCAACATTAGCCCTAACGGTTGAGGAACTGTTTCGATCTGCAAGTGATCGGGGTAGAGACACCGGTATGATGATAGCCAACGTCTAAAAACAGTCAAGACACCACAAGAGAAAGAAGAAGGAAAAATCTTAGCACCCTCTGATCGTTTAGGATCTGCCCGGGATTGGTGGCCATATCTTTGTAGTTTCCAATTATGATAATTCGACTAGGAAAAATATGAGATGTTTTTCTTTGCCTTTCTTGTAGCAGACATAAGCCGTTGATACAACTTAGCACTTGAATATCCAGTAATCATCCTTCAGTAGCCCCAATTTGGTAATAATAGCATTGCTGCCCATTTTTATCTTTCAAAAAGTTTTTGGCCTGCTAGTTTTGGTCCGCTCCGGGTAATTCATTTTCCCGGAATACATAAGGCATTCCCCTATCCGCCACCTGGGAAAGCGCCCGATTGGTGACTAGCAAGCGCTCACATGGCAAATAATAAAATATTATGATAATGAACACAAAACGCATAACACGAAAGTAAGCGGGGAAGTCGCCCACGCTCGGTAACGAGTATGGCACTACAAGAAGAAGAAGAAGATGATAATGATACACTACATTAAAGCGCTACCGAAAGAAATTGATTGTTTACTTTAGCGCAAAAGAAAGTGAATTGCTATCACAAGAATTAAAGATATTAAAATTTTATGTACGAAAATGTTATTTTGACACATAACTGACAGTTTACTTTTAGCACTAGTGTTAAAAGTAGTTCACTTTTAACATTAGTGTTAAAAGTGGTTCACTTTTAACACGTTTCTTAATAAAATTACATTTTTAATCAAAGTATGCCATGTTAAAAATTAAAATTTTTACAGTCTTCGTAGAAAAAAAATATTTTCCTGATATAGAAGTATATTTCATACTTATAAGTTTACCTAACATTTATCTTTTCAAGTTAATTGTTACTTGCAAATGTAAATAATTAAATTTAAATGGAAACTTGTACGTATTAAGCAAATTAATGGATATATCCTTTCATTGTTGTGAGAGTATTTTGTTGTCCGCATCGGTATTAATTAGCATAAATAGCGTTGCGTCCTTAAGCGTGTAAATTATTTGCACTTAAGAAATAAATCGGTGATATTGCATGCAATTACATTAAAGGCGCTCGTTACGGTGATATGATGGTGGACGCGGAGGGGTTAGAGGGGGTTGCCTAACAATAAAATGTGAAAATCACTTAATAAAACGTCTCAGTATTATAACGACGGTGTAACGACGATGTATCCGTGTTGTTAACTTTAAATACTTCTAGATTAATAATCGCTAAACATGTAAAATGCATTAGACCTGACATACTTGTTCAACCACTAAGATTTGTGCGTATGCTAAGACTGAAGTTATTCGGTTGAGTTAAGTAAAGCCGGATAAGCGCGAATTAAGACGAAGACTCTGAATCTTGTTGAGTTTTTGTAATTAATGCGTTACAGCACGTTTAAATAGTATTAATAGGCAATTCCTTTTAGCATAATCACTAAAACCCCATATAGTAAGTTCGGAAACATTTTAACCTAATCTTTAACATTAAACATGTAGCTGGTCATGCAGATGGCTTTAGCGACCATTTTGAGTATTTAATTGTTCCACAATCCACTTAATGCATACATAAAGATTGGATTCTCGGAATATGTCCACGTATTGTCTAATAATTAATTTAATCTACTTAAGTTTTAATGACTTATTTATAGCCGATAAAATTATTTATTAAAGGACTTAATTAATTAAACCCATAACATTTTTCTTCGAGTTCCACGGCTCTTTGCAACGCTTTTTAGCATTTCTTTTTAACCCAGGTAGTCTTAAATTGTATTTAACCAGTTTTTAAACTTCAAATATGTCACTTTAAAGCTTTCGAGCATAAACACCTACCGGGTGACCCATTTTAAATAATCCACTGGAATATGTCGACAAATATTCATCGAACAAAAAATTTTTCGCAACAAAAGTTTAATAGTTTTAATGTAGCCATCCGCTCAAATGTTCTTCACCCCCACCTCCAATGGGATGGGGAGGGGGTCAACTTTGAGATCTTAAATGGGAAACCTTATTTTTTATTGCAGATTTGGATTCTACATCAAAAATTGTCTAGGTATTCATTCAGCTGTGGTAAAATAAAACCATTCGACCTCCACCCCCCCCCAATGAAGTGGGGTGGGAAATAAGTGTAAAACCTTAAATGGAAGTGTAAAACCTTTGTTTTTATCATTAAACTCCCACCTTCACAAATAAGTTTTCATCCTATATAGGCATACACATTCGAACAAGGTCTCCAGTCATCAGACTTTTCCGCCTTGGGAATGCTCCCTGCAATGGCGAGCAAAACGTTGGCAACAACCAATAAAAATAGGGGACTTAAACCCGAAAGTTAGAAAATTTACATCGACTCCAGTCGCGAAACCTTAAATTCTAAACTAAACAATCTAACGATTATTTAGGTTTTTAATTACGACTAGTTTTTCGGCTAGTTCATACACAAAAAGCGGCGACTCAAGATGTGAGAACTAAAAACGAATTGGGTTATCTAACAATTATCCGGAATGCTCTGAATAACACTCTAGATATTTTTCTTGTCCTAGGTCCTGTCGCCCTTCTTTTCGAAGAGCTGCTGCATTACCTAGGTATATCGAAAATGGTTACACCAACCATAGCATCATCCGAATCATTCAATTTTTTGTTACATTGAGTCAAGATGTGGAAGAGGAAATATTCGACGTCAACGAAGGCAAAACATCCCGATGATGATCGTATGAATCCGCGCGCTATTATCGTTTTGGCGATGGTTCCTTTAAACCGCAAAATCCAGAATTAAATTAAGAGATTGCGAGAAGGTATTTAAAAAACGCAATATATTACCCTTACCACTTGCTCTTGAATCAGGCATTGAGTAAGCAGGATCATGAATAATACAGCAATTGCAGAAAGTTTTTTAAATTCGTGATGTTTTCTGACGAGGCTAGATTCAGAAGTGACGAGTTATTGAATCGAAATAACAGTCTGCTCTGAATATGCGTTGAACAGCAGTGGTGAATGTACACATCCCTGGCGAACCCCTCTCTTCACTCTAAATTCCTCGGATATTTGGTCTTCTACCCGAACCATGGCCTTTTGCTGTAGGTGCAGATTGGATAATATATCTATGTATCTGTTGCCGATTCCGCTTTTACGTAGGATTGAAATAAGTTTGCTATGGTAAACTTTATCGAACGCTTTCTCAAAATCAATAAAGCAATACATCTGCGGTGGTGTCGCGTGCTCTTTGGGTAAGGACTTGTATGACGAATAACGCCTCTATAGTTCATAGTCCTTTACTAAAGCCGAATTGTGTATGACTGATGTTGCCGTCTAGTTTTCCATATATGCGATTTTTGATGATATTGAGTAATACTTTTAGAACGTGACTCATCAGGCTGATTATTCTGTGTTTTGAGCATTTTGTTGCGTTCGCATTCTTTGGGAGTGGAATAAATATGGATATTACCCAATCCTGGTATTTGACCTTCTGTGTAGATTTTATTGAAGAGTGTAGTCACCAATTTCACTTGTTATGGCTCTAGTGGTTTGAGCATTTCTCCGTGTATTTAATCTGGCACCGGGGCCTTGTTGTTTTTCAATTGGTTGATTGCTGATTTTATTTTTTGTTGAGTAATGAGAGGCCCTTCGTCACACGATGTTATGGTCATATTGTTGTCTACATCTATGTCTCCAAAAAGCTCTTCCATATATTGTTTTCATATTGATAGTATTTTGTCAGTTTCTATGATGATGTTTCTATCTGAGTCTAGGATTACGCCTCCTCCCCTCTGTTGTTTGCTTCCTGTTGCTTCTTTTATTCTTTTATGGGCATTGAAGTTGTCGTGTTTTGCTTGTAATATTGCGATTTCGAAATATTTCTTTTGTAACCATTGTTCTTTAGCTTCCTTAATTGTCTTAAGTACTTTCTTGTGCAGTTTTTTATACATTTCTTGGATTTGGTTTCTATATTGCCTTTTTTCTTCCATAAGATTTATTATGTTATCTGTCATCCATTTTTGTCTTTGTTCGGTCTTTTCAGGTTTCAGTTCGTCTTCTGCGACCGTAACTATCACTATTTAATTTCACAGTTCTTCTGTTTGTGTTTCAGGGTTGCTATTTTTAGATATGATGTTTAGTTCACTATTTATTCTGTGTTTAGTTTTGTGTAAAACATTATATTGTTTGAGTTTCTGTATATCAACTTTTTATGGGTATTTCTTTTTGATTATTTTCTTCAGTCGTAGTTTGGTGCGAGTCAGTAGAATGTTATGATCTGACGGAATGTCGGCGCCTGAGTATGTTTTGACGAAAAGGATTGCTTTGCGATATCTTCTGTTTACCATTACGTAGTCAATTTGATTCCTTACTATTCTCTGTTGGTTATCGGCTGGGGATCTTCACGTGTAGAGCCTTCTGGGGTGTAGTTTGAACTAGGTGTTCATTATTGCAAATTCCAATTCTTGGCGAAATTCTATTAGGCGATCACCTCATCGCCACATCTTCAACTTCTCCCTGTCTTACTTTGGCGTTCTAGTCTCCTATAATTAAATGTTCTTCCTCCTTTTTTGTGTGTTTTGGGGCAGTTTTTAGTTGTTCATAAAATTCTTCGATCCCTTGTTCAATGCTTTCAGCTGTTGCACGATGCTGTACGATGTTTAAGTCCAATGGTTTTGCATTTATTTTGACTAATGCGACTCTGTTTGAGATAGGGATAAATTCTTTAACAGCATCGTTGACTTTTTGTTAAGTATTATTGTGACACCATTCTTGTATCTAGGGGTGTTACCACCGGAGAAATATATGTGGTGTCCCTTTATGACACAGTTCCCTGAGTTTGGCCATCTTGTCCCGCTGCATCCCAGTATATTGATCTCAAGTCGCTTCATCTCTTTTATTATGTTGGCTGTTTTTCCAGCTTGGTACATGCTTTGCACATTCCAAGTGCCAATTCGTTTTTCTTGATTTAATTTTAAGACATCATTGAATGGCCGGGGGATTTTTTCGCACCATCTCACCACTTAAGGGGTGCCCGGGACTGAGTGCCGTTGTCTGATTTTGTGTTTCCATTGTGATATCTTGGGGAGCATTTGTAAGTCAGGTAGTTTCCCGTTGCTTTCCTAACTGTTTGATTCAGCCGCTACCACTTGGAGAACAGACGCTGTCGGAGTACCGCTACTAACATGAAGACCGTCGTGTCCTATTCGTGCGAGTTTTGGTCCAGCCCGGGTATTTCATTTCCCTCGTGACACCTATACCTAGGACGCATTTCTCTATCCGCCACCTGGGAAGGCGCCCGATGGAGGACTAGCAACCCCTCACGGAAAAATACTGCAGAATAATATTCCTTATATCAAATTCGAGTAAGATCTTATTGCGGGGAATTGACGAGGGGTTAAGAAGATATTCCAGATCCTACCTGAACAGGCAGAATTTCAAAGGATCGAGGCACGTGGAACCATCTATTTATTACTTGGTACCTAATAGAGAAATCAAGAGAATCAGTTTTGCTAGGAACACAGTTTTATTCAACTGCATAAGATGGGAAACGGGATTTCCAGATCACCTAACATCAACGATCGATGTTTATAAATCAGCAGTAAAGCTATCATTAAACTTTAACAAAGAACTTCAAACTGTTTTAAAACGCAAAAGAAAGTGCGCCTATGATGCATTCTCTCGCCTAGACCTTTCAACGCATATGGAGAACACACTAATGAGAAGAGCACCAGAGAATTTTAAAGAAAAGTGGTTAACACTTAACTTAAGCTGTGCCAATGCCAACGATACCACCCTAATAACCAAGTACAACAAAATGACTCTAGTTAAAGATTTTGTGTTTTTGGTGTACTCGTACTGGGCTAAATTCTGGTCTATAAAAATATCAGATATATATTCTTTTCTTCTTTTTTTTTTCTTCTTCTGCTTTTTCTTCCCCTTCTTTTTCTTTTTTTTCTTGTTCTATTATTTTTTCCTTTTCTTTTTCTTCTTTATCGTCTTCCTCTTCTAGTACCATGTCCGTTACCAAACATTGGCTATCATATTGGTTATTATTATTTTCTTGTACTTAGCTCGAAACAGGGACGTTGTAGATTTATGAGACCTGGGGTTCTTCTTCCAACTATTTTTCCTTGGATTATTAATGAATCGGTCGGTGTCGATATACATATAGATGTCTTTAATATGTGGTGCTAGAAAAGAATGTTCCATACAAAATGAACTACATCATTCTACGTAACTAAATAAACTCAGTGTTGGGGTGAGGGTATTCACTGCATGCCGCAAAAGCATTTTAAAGTATTTTGGCTATATCACACTGAGAACAAAACAACCTTAAAAAATCAATCGTCCATGAAAGAGTCAAGGCAAAAAGAAAGAGAAGTAGATCTGCGTCGCGTTGGCTTGACCGAATAAAGAAGTTTACGGGACAATAAATACACACCAGTCTTAGAAAAGCGGCGGATCGAAAGCAATGATAAACCCGGATTCGTAAACCATTTGAACATTAATACGAACCAGAAATGTCACCACTTCACTTCACCTATGAAGTAACGACCAAATAAAAGAAGAAGATATTGATAGAATTAAATATCTTACTTACCTTACCATAACTGAAACTAATACAAACATATTTAATATCGGCAATGTCCCAAATAATTCTGAGAAGTCTAGCGACTCTATAAATTGCTGAATCCTAGCAGTAAGTAAGTAACGACCAAAAAGAAGAAGATAAGTATATTAATCTCCTTACCATAATCGAAACCAATAAAAACATAATTAAGACCGACAATGTCCCAAACAATACTGACAAGTCTGGCGACTGAATCCTAGCAGCAAATAAAAGAAAATACAGTAATCGCGAAAATTTTCGAAATCGAGATATTTGCGGAAATAACCGTTTTCGACTAAAAAGTTATTTTCGAAGTGGTATCTATCTGTGTGTATGTGTCCTCTCTAGAGCCCACAGAGCTAAACTGACTTGGAAATATATATTTAACCTTTTAACAAAAATTGGGAGATTTTAGTGACTTTCGGCTAAAATCCACCAACCGTAAGTGGTAGTTTATTGGTAAGGTTTTTCGTTTTTTTGCGAATATTTCAAAAACTATCAAATTTATGGAAAAAAATAAATAAAGTTCAAAAGTGTTTAGAATTAAATTTTTAACTAAATTTTTTCGTATCATTTTTTCAAAATATAGCATTTTATAAACTAATCATTGTTCGTTGCTAAGGGACGTTTTAGTGAATTTATGCCTATCAAGTAGCAGGCATTATAATCAGGTAACAATTAATGAAAAAGGTTATATTTCACTCAAAAGTGACGGATGTCACTATCGGCGTTATCGCCAACATATTTCACAACAAAAGTTGACATACTGCCAACCTAATTGGGTGATAATTAATAAATTATAGTTATGTTTCTATTAAAAATCGGATATGTTTTAAATCTGTAAATGAAAATTGTGTGGTGACCACACCTCCACTTTTTTATATACGATTTAAGAAAAAAAATTGCATTGGTCAAAATTCTTTTTATATAAAATAAAATAAATAAATCATTCATGAAAAAACGTTTATTTTGTAAAAAGTTTTTAGTTACAATGACTATCATGTATTCAAGATAATATTAAAGAAAATCGTGTGATTATCTAAATGCATTCTTGATTTTATTATTGGAATGGTTTATACGCTCGCTCAATCACAATCTCCGGTGCATCTCTAAAAGGTTATAATAAAGCGTTATTATGTCATTTATGTGGTACTGCATCGAGCTGTAATCAAAACTTAATAACGCAACTGCATCGCATCGGAAAGAAACAGCAAAGAGAAGAAAAAAACGGAACGTTTAGAGTGGTCTTTGTCTCTGTTTAAAGTGTCATTAGGATCGTTTACGGGGCGGCCATCATCGAACGGCTGCCTTGTCATTTACTAAAGCTGTCTTCTTTACCAACATGATAGTCATTACATAATGGGGTGGGCGATTAAGTGTAATAAGAGAAGAAAAAATTCAAGCGAGAGATGTCATTACATCAAAAGGGTTTTTTCGATTTTCAGACGTTTATTTGTAATTATAGACACAACCTTTACAACCCCGACATATGTCTACAAAACTTTCATTTTTTTAAGTTGCATTTATACAAAGCTTAAAATAAAACCCATAAGGTATGTTACAATTTAAAACGATTAAACCTCGATTAGTTTTTGAACGAAAAGGACGCATTGAAATATTAATACGATTCAGTTATAACCAATTAATCTAATTAAAGCTGATATAAATGTAACTATTTAAAGCCAAAATTGTCAGTTCACATTGGAAGACCTTAATTACACTAATTTTACATTTTCCGCGCTCATTCGAAACATCATTTGTTACTTAACTAATAATTACAAGAGGTAAAAACATGTGGTTGGTATTTTATCAATTAAAATGAAAAATTTTACAACAATTGAATGGAAGGAATATTGACTAACTGTGCAGCCCTCAAGCATCTCACAACATTCAAGACGCGCGTTGCCGTGGGTAAACACAAAACATCACAATTACGCCAAAATACGTATATTTTACATCTATACTTAACCACTTTAAAGAAATTACACCTCAATGCCAAGTTTTCCCAAAATTTAAAATTTACTTGTCTTTGTTAGAGTAGCAAAATATTTATTCTTCTTCTAAAGAGAGATCGCTACCATTTAACTTTATTTACATAGTTTTTGACAGAAACATAACCAATCATCTACTCAATAAATGACATATATGTCCAAAAAGAAATGGGAAGGAATGGAAATAAAATGTTAGATTTTCGTCAGAGGATTATTTATTTATTTAATCAAAGGCCAATCCTACCTTTTTAAAGGTTTATGGCATAATATAGTAAATTATTTCAATTTATATTTTTCTCTCCAAATTTTCCTGTCCTGTGTTAGTTCTTTGATCCCTTCCCACGCTATACCTTTTCTCTCCGCTTCTTCTTTCACTCTGTCATTTCACGTTTTCCTCGGTCTTCCTCGGTATTTACTTCCTGTTACTCTAGTTTCATATACTCTTCTTGTCATTCGATCCTGGTTCATGCGGCACACGTGTCCGAACTATCTAAG
>JARJDX010092781.1:0-10456 GCA_030264735.1 Gymnusa sp. GC000175
GAACTTTTATTTATAAAGAGGAATAAATGCGTGATAAATAAATATATAAAAAGTTGTAGTGTGCTTCGACAAATTTGTGCGTCGAAACCACTCGCGCCAAACTGGCCCGCGCCAAACTGGCTCGCGCCAAACTGGCCCGCGCCAAACCGTCCCTGCGCCAAAACGTCCTGCGCCAAAACGTCCCGCGCCAAAACGTCTCTGGGCCAAAACGGCCGCGCCAAATGGTCCCATTCCCCAAAAAAATTGATGACATCGCGTTTGTATGGTTATTCTGACTTTTTAATTTATTTAAAAATCGAATTTTATCTAAAATTTATAATTTTTTCAGGAATCTTACACCTTTAATAAAAGATTCAATGCACAGCTTTGACAGAAGGCTTGCTTGCCAAGTTACGTAGTATACTTGGAATGCGTTATATTCACTTTTAATCTACGTATTACCATGACTACGTTTTTCAATTAACCTGCTTAGTTTAGGCTGTTAGCATTTCCAATCGCAATGCTTATCCTACTTAAGACTTAGGTATTCTTATTATGTGAATCGGTGTGCAAGTGTTTCGCTGGCGTACGACCCTCCCTTCCAATTGGGAATGTCCACCCTTGCCGGCTCTTAATATCCGAAGTTTATAATCAGTAAATTTTGTGTTGTATCGTTTTCTGTCATATTGATTTTTGCTACGGATATCCATGGAATGGTTTTCCGTTGCCTTCTGAACCCACATACCGTTAACCACGGCTGGTTCTTCCGCCTCGTTAGATGTTTTCTTAAGGTCAAATGAGTGCTCTTCTTCAATTTTGGTCCTCCCTGGGTATTTGATTTCCGCAGTACTCCAGTACCCAGTACTCTTTCGACAACCCCAACGGGCCAACAAGGTGACTAGAACTCTTTGACTAAATCCTTTTCTCAAATAAAATCTAGTAGCGCTATAAATACAAATAGTAAAGCATTTCAACCCATGAAGTTGCGACCAAAACAAACCGTTATAAGGAATAAATAAATAAATTTGCAAAAACTTCTCCCGTTGTCTAGTTACGGTGAAAAAGGAATAAAAGGAAAGAAAGTGCAATTTCAACATTTTTAAAAAACAACCAAATAAATACACCAAAGTGTAAAAATAAAAGTGGCTACAAGGTCAATAGGTCAGTACTAAAAAAAACTTACTGTAAGACAAAAAGTTACTTAAAATATAATTTTACACCAAGGATCTCGTGGACGCACACCAAAATCAGTTAATAAGTTTTAATTAATTAATTAATAACAATAACACGTGAGGAATTAAATTTCCACACAGACAAAAAACGATATTTTTTAAATTAGTTTAATAAAGTAGTTTTTTAATTAAAATATAAGGCAATTAACTTTTAAATGTTTATATTAAGTAAACTTATTTTAAATAAAAGTTAAATAAGGTTTAAAAATCTTAATTCCTGATACATACAGGGCGTTCCAACTAAAATTGACCGGCTGTTTTTTCAGTTAATGTTCAGATTTAAGTTCTAAGAGAAATAAAAGTTCTCTTGCAGAAGTCTCTGCAGTTTTTCTTGAAAACGAATGATTGAAAATTAAACTAAAATGCATATCTACGTGGGTGGAGGATACAAAGAGCTTGAACTTGATGCCAGTCGACCCCCCTCCCCCTTTTAAATTTGTGGGGGCTCTGGGTTTTATATGTTATATTGCCTTACAAATTAAAATAATTTTATAAATAAAAAAATTGTATTTATATTATATTTTTTCACAATTTAGTTTGTGCATTTCTCATAATGTAATTCTAGTAATATATACTCCACGGTGCAGTAAACTAAAATTATCATGAAATTCGATCCGTTTTGGCTGAAATGCAAATACATAATATTATCTAGAGCACAAAGGATAAATTAATACAATTTCTGGATGAGTTCGCATCATTAATTTCTCCAATTGCAGAAATGAAACTCAACTAGCGAAATTATAATATAATAATCGGCTTTCTCTAAAGAATCAGTTCTCTTTGGATAAATTTTATTCACTTATCACTTTTTTTTTATTTATTCAGTAAGTACAAATGCAATAATTTAGATGGAGCTTTATATTTGTTTTTTTTTTGCAATCCTTTAACTATGCAAAAATATTACAAATTTAGTCGAAGGAAAAATCAATTGCTTGTTTTGAATGTAATTATTTTTCTCTCTGCATGTCCTACAAAAGCTAAAAAAATATTATTTTTAATACCATTTTTAACATGGCAAAGTACAAAGGATTGAAAAATATATTTTACATGTTAATTGGTTGTGTTCATACAAAAATAAATCTATTCAGCTCTACCATCGATCTTTCCACAATTTGCATGTTGGTTTTTGGAAATTATGTGGGAAAAGAGTCAAGGCACCTAGAAATTGAGTAGAATTGGTGCTTTGGTGTGTCAATAAGGAATTTTGATTGATGAATTGTGTAGCGCTTGGTACGCACGCACACGAAAAGTTCCGTAATATTCTTAACGTTCTGTGTGTATCCTTTTTTTTTAATAAAATTTAATAAAAACGTCCTTCCGGAATATCAGTTGCCTTCCCTATCGTGATAAATCGTTACCCGTGATAACGGTCGTTGTTATAATGACGGTTCATACTAAAACAAAAAAACGCAATTTTCTAATGAAACGAGCACGATGAAGAAGTTTTTCGACTTACTCCTCCTCATTTAGATATTATATTTATGATGTTATGAAAAATATCATAAGAATAAAGTGCATGCTCATAATTATACATAATATTATATACATAACCAATCATTAATGTTGCTCTTATTACAACATTATAAATAGTTATAAATGCAATATTTTTTATGACGAACATTATACATAATTATAGTTATTGAAAAATGAATTCAATGCAAATTATATTTTTCTGATTAAGTTCCACTTTATTATGAAATTGCATATTTGATTAATTTAAAAATATTAAATGTTTTATGCATAATACTGGATTCAAATCAAGCTTTTCAAAATGTATATGTATTGTTTCTATATTTAGCTGCTTGGTTTAATTTGAGCGCATGCTTCTTACTATGTATAATTATTGGTAATTTGTGTTGTGGTTTTAAATGAAAAATCGCCAGTAATGTTTATTGCCCGCAATTTATTTCATTGTGCTCAATTTTATTTTCTTTGTTTCTAGCGTTGAAAGGTGTTTTATTTAAATTAAGCAATGAAAAAATTGACTTATCAAAGCGAAAATAATCTGCACCACTATTGCATACAAGAAAGTGTCTAGACACAAGAAAAATTGATTTTATGAAATTAGTTAGTTAGTTACTGCATTTATAGGAATTAACTAGGTGGACTAGATAATGTTTATGGAAATATTCTTTTCCTTGTAAGCTTAGCTAAGATTAATATTAGAGCGAATCAAGCCAAAAAACTTCAAAGCCCTGTTTACACTTTGATTAGTGCAAGTGTGAGTGCAAGTGTTTAGTAAATTTTTGCAATTGTTTGGTTCGAGTGCAAGCCGCATTCTTTACCCCTACTATCGCAGACTAGAACCAAAACAAGAAAAGTAGTAGACTTTTTGCTTTTTCAACATAAAAATAATAGAATTTCTAATCACTTACACTTAACACTGTTGGACACCACTAAACACTTACACTCGCACTAAACACTTGCAAAAATTTACTAAACACTTTTACTCACACTTGCACTAATTAAAGTGTAAACGGGGCTTAAGTGTTTAGTAGTGTCGAACAGTGTTAGGTGCAAGTGATTAGAAATAATAAAATATTATTTTAATTTTGAGTTTCAAAGTGTAAAAGGGCTTAATTTATTTATTTTTCATGGATTTAAGAGCAATGGTAGTAGACTTACTAAAAGAAATATTGAAACATGTTGTTGAGGAAATTGCTGAAGAGTTACATATAGAACGAGAAAAACCACCAAAATTATGGGAGAATAGGACACACAGTACAGTTGAAAATATGAATAATAACTGATAAGCACTAATAAGAATTCTACTACTTCTACCGATTTCTAGATTTGATTTAAGTCTGTGATGGTGGGAATAAAAAATAGGGTGGGGAGTATTGACCTCCAGCTCAACATACAAGTGTACTATGACTTCTGACTTCTGCAAGTCAACTATCCAATTCACTTGCAAAATTACTTAACACTTACCCTAAACACATGGTGTTCAAACGGGTTTAGTGTTTTTATTAAACACTCGCACTTGCACTAATTAAAGTGTAAACAGCCCTTTACCCCATGTGCTGACTGTACTATACGTCTCCATCCGTGTTGGTCTGTCATCATCTGGGTATCGCAGTCCATCCCATAGTCTGCAGGTCATTGATTATATTAGCGCGCTATCTTAGTCGCGGACTTCCCAGTGGTCGTTTTCCAACGGGGTAGTTCTTCCATGCCCAGTGAAATACATAACGTATTATCGTTTTGTGGATTCGTATTTTCGCTCTCCTACTAATGGATCTCAGTATTTTGTCCATAGCATACATACATCTACTACCACTCTGTATTTCTGCTTTAGCTTCATTTTTATATCATTGTCGGCTTTTAATATTGCTCCCAGGTATTTAAAGTTATTCACCTTCTCAAAATTATATTCTCAAATTGTCACTTTTTGGTCTAGTCGATTAGTCGATCTCTATGGGTTTGTCTCGATATGTGCATATTTGGTGTTTCTTTTATAGATAATAAGTTCCATTTTACGTGCTTCCTTTTCTATTTCGATAAACTATTCTTTAACTTTAAAAACTATTCTGGTTTTCTCCAGAACTATATTAAAGAGTAGTGCGACATCCTGTTTTAGCCCGCTGTTTATGTCAAATGTCTCAGAGAGTCTGTCTACTTCCGATTCTAACTGTACTTTTTGATCCCCTACGCAGATTTGAGTGAGTTTAATTAGCTCTTGTAGGATTAATAGTTCTGCCATCTGCTGCCATAGTGTTACCTGCACGATGTTATGGTAGGTCTGTTTAAAATTAATAAATTTATGGTGCACCCTTTGAATTTAAAGTAAAAATTTGGTCGACTGTGGACCTGTTTCTTATAAAGCCGCCACTGGTCTGTCTGCTTTCTTGTGATACCATCATTAGATCTTCAAGTCTGTTTGTGGATGTCAGAATATTTCCTTTAGGTATATGTGGTAAGTCAAAAATAGTTTGTATCTTTATTAGAACTGTTTTTGGCTTGCGTTGGCTGCTCACATTGATGCAGCATTTGTTTTAAGAAAAACGAATCAATTATATATGCGTTAAATTATAACAATTCATTAATTTGGTTATTTCCTACAAAGATATATTCGAATAGCTGCTGATGGTCCTTCTAGGATGGTCTGGTCTTTTATTCTTTGTTAGGGGCCTATTTACAGATGAAACCCAAAAAAACAGATAGAAAATACCATAAGCAGCAGTATGCAAAAAAATGCATCTAGTAAAATCAATAATATAATTACAACACAAGTAATTGATAAAATTAATGATAGTAATTAAAAGTGGAAACCTGACTGCAATCACAAAAAGATTATGGATCTAACTTGATAGACAGTGTTGTGTTGACACTCAACACACATGATGATGGATAATAAATATCCGACTAGGATAATAATACAAGAACTTTCATGTTGAGAGATAATCTTAAAATAAAATTAGGTTATAAAATAAGACCTCTTATGGAACCGGTGAATTAGTTAAAAGTGAAACAGGGTAAACAGAGGTTACACGAATAATGTTAAATATTTGTAAGCGCTTCAGCACGTGGTCAATTAATCCTTAAACTTCCGCAACTCAAAATTTATTATATGACTAATTGCTTAATTTCCCCGCGGCATAACAAAACCCAGATTATATATTTTGAGACAAAAATATTAAAATACACCCGCGGCGAGATTTGCTTGTGGCCACTTTTTCTGAGACAACATTCTCAAAGAACGCTCTCAGATAAATACAGAAATACATACATCACATAATTTTAAAGTCACACTAAGTTGTCTAGAGATAATAAATTTGGCATTTAAACATCTTTAAGTCGATAAATAAAATTAACCACATGTAGAATTAAAAATTCCGATGAATCGAACAAAAAAGCTTATATATAAACCCGTTTTTGAGCAAGAGCCTACTTTTAGCCTAATTTTTACATATTTGATGTAAGTAACAGGCAGGTGTTACGTCACAGATGGGACGAACGGCTTTTAGGATGACTTCCTAACCGCCCAGATATGCTTACCAAAATTAAATATAAAAAATTTAAGCAATACGTTGGGTTTTACAAAGACATGAAATTTCAGCCCAAATCACTTAAAAACAAGCGCAAAGTAACATATTCATAAATGTACCCAGAAAGGGAGAGGAGACATCACGGCACTCAGTTAAATCTTTAAATGGTCTATTAGGGGGCAATTAAAGGAGACAAAAATCGAATGTTTTCACATATTCTTAAATTAATTTTTTTAAGGCCGGATTTATTTTATTTCCCGCAGGTAAAAAAGAAAATTTCACGCTTTAACATGTTTAAAGAATTACAAAAATTTTTAAATTATTACAGGCTTAATTATTTTTCAAAAAATAATTCATTTATCAAACGATGGCCAAATTATAATTTTAAGTGGTTTAATTAGCTACACCAATTTATTTCTGGTGAACACCGGTAAACAACATTAATTAGAAAATATATTAAAAAATCCTAATCTTTCATAATTTTTTTTACACTTTTGTGTTAGAGCACCAAATTTATTTCTTCTCTTAATAGGCCCCCACTTGGTAATTTCTTATAGATAACTGTAAAAATTATCAAATTTAAATCATTTTGTACTAAAAACTTAAAAAAATCCCAATTATTAAGGTATACACCGCCATTTTTTATTTGGTTAATTCTTGTAGAAAAAGTAAAGTATGTACTGCGTTTTATAAACTTTTGCAGACACTTGAAAATTAAACACTCGTGACTAAAGTGGCGTTTATGCAAACATACTATTATTTTATTAGCAAAAAACTATAATTGTTTTTTTTTTCGCAGTTGCTAGATGTTATTGCTAGCTCACCAATTATAATTATTTTTAATTTTTTTCAAGCATATTTGCGCTGCCTATTAATAATAAGGAGCGAAATCTTTAGTAAAAACCTTAATGGATAATGAAAGTCTTGGGTAATATCCTATGCTCGCCAAGTTGACAAGCTGACAAGTACTCTTTCAAGATTAGCTGTTCAGGCAAAAGTGCTACCACCAACGGTAGTGTTAGTTCTCAATTGCATAGTAACATTTAGTAAAGAGAGCTTAAAATCTTAAATTCAAGATCAGGTCAAATTGGTTTAAGCATGGATTAAGAAAGTGTAATCTAAGGTATTGTTTTATAAGGTAATACCAAACACGTTTGGTACACACGAATACACGAGTGTCGCAGCAGTATGGTTCCTTAATTACTTCTTTTAATTAACCATGGTATAACAAGTAGCATCATCAACATGAACATAAACTGCAGAACATCAGTAAATGTCGGCAAGAGCACTTTAAAGACAATAAGAGTAAACGATGGAGTAAGACATGGCTTATTATGTCCCATGTTGTTCAACCTCATAATGAATAAAATAATAGAAGCATTACCAGATAACAAAGGCTACAAAATGGAAACCCACGAATTCAAAGTGATATGCTATGCAGATAATGCCTTCCTTATGTCGGACTTCAAAGACAACCTACAGCGACTGTTTCATGCGTTTAACCAGAAAGCCAAAGAGCTTACCATGTCTATAAACAAGGATAAAACCGAGTTTATGTTAATATCAAAATCTCCTTCAACCTATGCGACAGAGACAAGGCCCAACACATCGAAAATCATTCAAATGATGAGAACGGCAGAGATAAAGATTTTAAGAACCATCCATGGGAAAACACTACATTCGATTTCTATGGAAATATCCGTTTTTGACATCATAGGTTTTAAATCGAAAAAAGTGATAAGAATAGGAATAAATTTGTTGCATATTTAACACTTTGTACGTATTCTCTTTTTCTCTGCTTACGCAGCATTTTATAGTCCATTCTTTGGCGGTCTTCCTACTTTCGGTTTATGTGGTCTTGGTATAATGCATATTGTCCACCTATAGCTGTCCTGACCTGCGATTTATCCTGCTGAATATCGTCACTTCTTCTTCGATGTATTCTCTATGACTTAATTCACTTCTTTGTCTTATTTCTTTGTTGGTAACGTGCTCTTTTAAGTGTATTTCAAGTAGTAATTGCTCTATGACTCTTTTATTTGTTTTGAGCTTGTTAGCGGATTTAACTGTGACTAGCATAGTTTCCTTTGCGTATGTCATAACCGGGAGTATACATATATTAAATTCTTTTTGCTTCAGATTTATTGGGAAAGTGAAAATCTTTAAGACAGTATCTAATATTCCGACAGTTTCCCATGTTAGGCTTATTCGCCTGGTTTCGTTTTACACTTGGACGTTGATGTATTTTGCGCTCATTGTCTTTTTCAGGTTTATATAGAGACCTCTTTCGGCCGATGCTAGCAGTTCTTGGATATCTTTGATGTTATGACTAAACAAGATGTGTCATTAGCAAATCGGTGGTGACTTATTTATTTACCGCCGGTTTCACATACTTTCTTATCCAAATCATCCTTTTTAAGATATCCATCTAACGCAAGAGTAAACAGTTTTGGTGAGACGTTGTTCTTTTATTTCACCCCTTTTTTACTGGTAGTTTTCCTGTTTTTCCTCAGTGATATTATCAACTAGTGTTGCTGTAATTATTATTATATATACTTTATTATTATATATACTTTATATATACTTTAAAGTAATTACATATTATGTTTATATCTAAAGTCGGTCTACTCTTGCGTTATTCATCGCTTGGAAGATTGTCGATAGCTATAGGAAGTTAAAAGCTTTGTTGAAGTTAACAATAGCAACATGTATTTATTGCATATTTCTATTATTAAACGTACGGATTGTTTGTTCTAATCTGTGCTATAACCCATCTAAATCCTGCTTGTTCTGGTGGTTGGTAATCACCAAATTAGTTCACAAGTTCATCTGTTATAGTTTTCGTAAATAATTTATCTAGGTGAGACAAAAAGTTATGGGGTAAGAGTCAATTTTGCATTTGTCAATTTTTTATGAAACAAAACCTCTTGTGCGAACTGTCAAATTTTAGGGATTATCCTTTCCTTGACGCACTTGTTTAATGGTGTTTTCAAGGCTTCGACGCTGGTTAGGTCGTCATATTTAATCAGTTCAATGGCCCCTGATGTTTCGCCATTTTTTGTGATAATGTTATCTTGTATCTTGTATCTTTTCTGTAATAATGTCAAGTAATTTCTATATTTTCTAAATAAATGTAAAACATTTACGATAATATGGCTTAATGTTGCAATGGACGGTTCCGGGTTGATTTGGAAATAAGGAATACTATAGAAAGTTTCGACTATTATTGATTTGTTTTCTTGGGTATTTTCGTTGGAGTTTTAGTTGATGTATTTGAATATTGTGTAAATATTTCTTACAACTTTCATGTTCCTATTTTTTATGATAACTTTTGTTATCAGTTACATATTAAAGGTTCTACTTTAATTTCCTATTTTCTTCCCTATGGTCTTGTGTTAAATTCTTTACTACATTATCTTGTTTATTTGCGGAGGCCGTTATGTCACATTTATTGGCAAATCGGAATATACAATTTTTCTATCTTTTGGTGCTCTGAATCCGATCCGCCCGGCGTCTGGTCGGTAAAGTTAAAAGAAATGTCTAAATCTCAAAAACGGTAACCCTAATCAAAAAAATTTTATAACAAAAATAAAGATCGTGTAAATTTCTTTAAAATAGTCAAATGGCTCACAGCGACGTAGGCAATTCGGTCCACCTAGATTTTCATTTGTAATTTTTTTTCAAAAAAACAGTTTTTGACCCCCACAGAAATATATTTAGAAAGAATTCTTTAAAAAATTAAAGTACTAAATGAGCGCTATATGGTAGTTTAAAAATAATCCGTTGCTCCTTTTGGCGCCTTCAATTTAAAAAAATAAAACGGCAACATCTCGCAAACGGTAACTCTAACTAGTGCTAGTTTCAAATTTGTCCTGACTCTGTGCCGTTAGTCGCATGGGTTGTGGGTCCAAGTTATGCCAAAAAGATTTATGGATAAGCCATGGGGTCAGAAATACTATATTGTCAGTTTCTTAAGGATGTTTGGGAGGTACAATCGGAGACCAAAGTGCTAAAAATTATAAAATCGTGTATATTTTGGCTTGGCAGAGCATAGAAAAGGAAATTAATATAGACAAAGGTAGAAAGAAATGTGTAATTAAATGAAAATGAGGAAATTTATTCTATTATCGGGAATTAAATGAGAAATAACAAATAAATTGAAAAAAAATTAAATAACTTTTGACAGGGAATTGCCCTGATTTCAACTTAACGACAAAAAAATATATCATTTAAAACTTTATTATTTGTAAAAATAAA
>JARJDX010092789.1:0-15870 GCA_030264735.1 Gymnusa sp. GC000175
GACTTTCCTATAAATACACTAAGCATTCAATTCTTAAGTATCAAGCTATATTACGCAACATTTACCTAATATTGCCATGGTTTCTTAAGTGACAAGTTAAGTCGACCTTTCTGCTTACTTTTTTGTTTGTGGGCAGATTTGGTTATTATCTTCCACGCCAGTTTAGTTATTGCGCTCTCACTCTAAATACCTCCATATTTACCTTCCTTGTAAACAATATATTTTTGATGCCTGAGATTAAACTCTAAATTTCTAATTTGACAACATATCAATTAATGATCCAATATAAAAAACCGGAACCTCAGTCAATCTGTAACGCTATGTCAATTTACGTTTAAAAATATGGAATTTCCGTTGAAGGGAAAAGTACATACAAAAATAGTCTAATATTATTTATCAAGTGGAGTTTGTAGTACTAACAATATTAAATGATAAGTTTCGGTTTTGTATTAAAAAAATTGTTTAATTACAAGAGTCTAAACCCCTGAATATGAAATATTGACGCCCAGCAGTGTGACACGGCGATTAAGGACAGGTGAACTAGGTAAAAGTCGCCCAAAAACGACCCCCAAATATCATGAAATCATATGAATGAAATTTTCGTTTCGGGCTTTTTCGTCCAGCCCGATCGAATGCCGTTTATCGCATATTACGCTAGGTGGCACTGTTTACCTCATTACGCTAGGTAAAGTTTGTCGTTAGGGACCCCCCTACTACCGACAACTTTTAAAGGGCGCCAAAAAGTGTGGCACTGTCAGGAAAACGAGACCACGCACCCAACACTATCGCTAAAATTGAAAATAAAGTTGACAAGCGAGTCCCTGACATTTTTGAGTCTTAAGCTTTAAACTTTGAACGCCAAAGGGAGTGCCGGAATTTTTTTTTGAAAAAATCGTTGGATATCGCTCATTTATTTGTCAAAGGGAGTTTTCTTAGATATGTTTCTGTGTGGGCCAAAAGGGGGGAAAAATTGTCAAATGAAAATATTTCATTTTTCGATTTTTTACCGTATTAACTATTCGAACCCTTTTTTGCGGAGATATAAAGGTGGATATATGCATTTACATAAATAAGGTGTTCAGTAGTGCTAGTAATGGCCGATGTAAGCTGAAAAAAGTTTCAGCTTACATGGTTCACGTACGTCTCTAGTTCGCGAATGCGAGCTACATGAAATATTATTGTTAACATTTTTAAATTGTGGTTTGATACCGCTAAATCATGATAACAACAAAATTTGTTATAATTGTTATATATGTATTTTGAAAGATTTGCAAAAAACAAAAAAAACAGCGAGCCGGAGTTTGCCCACTCCTGGCCCAGATCCTAGCTGTAAAGACCTAGAACCTAATAATCACCAATTTTTTTTATCGTGTTTTAAAAAGATATAATTTTCATCTCGATTATCTATAATATTATAAAAAGATTTAATAAGAAAGGCGTAACGATAAAAATATTCAATAATTACGCGAAATGTCAGAATTTCTTGTTCTATTTTTGTTTCAAATAAGTACCTGTACCTTTATTTCAAATAAGTTTTTTAGAGATAAACATCTTTTTACTTTACCCAATATAGGCGAGTATATAAATTTGTAAAATTTTATTTTTTTTTCGTCAAAAATATTTCGCATGATGCATTTTATTAACATTAAATTTAAAAATAAATGTATTATTAGATAATTAATAATTATTTATACATAATTATATTTCTACATTAATACCGCGAGTTGTTTTGTCGCGCTAGTGCAGCATTGATAGCGTCATTCTGACTATAAATAGCAATGCGACGCACATATTCCCAACAAAAAAATTCTTTGACAATTATTTAATAAAACTACCTAAATGTTTCTACGCTTAATTTTATGTTCAATTGGAGTTGGGTGTGTAAATCACAGGCTAGGTTACTTCAATTGTTTCATTTACCGCAAATTGCATCCGATAAGGAATATTTGTCCTTGACTCAATAACTTCTTATACAAACACAATTATATTCTGTTGTAATAATAAATTCGCATGAACTCTTCTAAACGTACACTTTCATTTAGTAATTAATTGGACATACAATTGCTGATTAAAAATAAGGCGATTATTGCTGCATTTAATTTACTTATTGTTTTTATTTGTTTATAATAATATAGTGCCGCTAAATAAATTAAAAATTTATTTTTGTATACAGAGTGTCTACGCTTAGGTGGCTTAGCATAGATACCGTTGTTAAAAAGATAGAATGTCGGTTAAATGGACAAATTTATACATGGTTTTTAACATGTTCCTTGTTTAAATCGTTGCAATAAGTAAGGATACATCGATGCATGCATAAAATTAAATTTTGTCTGCTGTAAATTGTAACCCATGGGTTTGAAAAATCCCTAATAAATTTTATATGTATATCTTATATGTACTTTAAAATTTCCCTGTATAAATTATGTTTTTTGGTTTGTTTAAATTTTATTAAGAATTTATTGTATTAATTAATGTGTTTTGTTTCTGATAGGTTTCAAGCAATGGCATTGAAATAATGACTTACTTAGTCGATAGACTAGGATATGACTTTAGACCATATATACAGACAGTCCTACCCTGCGTAATAGATAGATTAGGGGATGCCCGTGATACAGTCAGGGAAAAATCACAACTGTTAATATTAAAACTCTTGGAAAGGGAAGTAATCTCACCACAAACGTTACTTGAAAAGTTGATGCCGTGTTTCACCCACAAAAATGCAAAAATAAGGGAAGAAGTTTTACGATGTCTTGTTAATACATTAAACGAGTAAGTAATAATTGTTTTCTTTACCTAATAAAATTTCTATTTATATTTTAAAAAATTCTGTGATATAATAATATTCATAACACATAATACTCAACACTGACATTGGCAAAAGATTATTTGGCAACACAGTTGAAGTTCATAACGTTAACAAAAATAGAAAAAGAATGTAGTTGCATCTTTCTTTTACCATTCGGTTAAAAACAGTTCAAATAAATGAAATTAAAACAATTATTTGAGCCCTTGTTAAATTTTTGAGCTAATTTTAATTATTAATTGTGTTTAAATGAATTTCTCTAACTCTTAATTTTAGACATGGTGCTCATTCTGTGACAGTAAGCAAATTTACACCATATATTGTAAAATTGTTATCGGATCCAGCCTCATCTGTAAGAGACACTGCATTTTCTACATTAGTTGATTTGTATAAGCATGTTGGTGAAAAACTGAGGCACGATATTCAAAAAAGAAATCTCGTCCCTGCCCCTAAACTATCTACACTCCTTGCAAGGTTTGATGAGGCTCGAACTGCAGGAGAATTGTTACCAACTGCCTCTACAGGAATTGAAGGTAATTTATAATTTAAAGAAATTATACAAGTACATATTTATTTTGAATATCACAAATATAACATTCCAGTTTGTGCTGATGAAGTGGACAGAATGGCAATGCCAAAGCCTATAGTTCCTGTTAAAAAAGCTGGATTAGGTTCTGCAGTTAAAAGAACAGCATCAAGTTCCAGAGGAGTGTCTGCATCCTCAACAAATAATTCTGGTATGTTTTATTCACCACTAACCTAAATTTGGATAAAAAAATTCTAAAAAAATAAAATATTTTTGGCTTCTTTTTTATTTAGAAGTTAAGTTTATTTCTTTAAAGTTTAAATTTGTGCGAAATTAATTATTTAATGAATAAATTACATATCTATTTTTGAATTAAAAAAAACTATAATTGCATTGATGCTTTATCTTTTATTTTTTGCTTAATAAAAATGTAATAAAAACTTTATTTTTTTAAGTTAATATTAAACAAAAACTATATTTTTACATAAATATTTGCATCAAGAAAGAATCCACATGCTAAACATGTGATAATAATTTACAATTTGTTGTTAAAATTTTTACTTGGAAATAAAGTTTTTTAATACATATGTTTTGATAAGCTCGAGCTCTAAGTGATTTTGTCATTTTGCACGAATTTTTTTATGTATGCACAAAAACTTCTATTATGGTTTTGACTTATATGATGAATATAGGAGGAGCAAATTGTAAGTATTTAATAGGGAATGAATTATGTTGGGATTTTATTTATCATAAAAATTATATTTATTGAAATTTCGTTTGTATAGTTAATTTTGTTTTTAATATAAATGTAAATGAACTATTAAGTAAAAAAAATTCAGTAGCGTATAATTCCGAACAATTTACTGTCAACTACGGGATTACTTCACCTAAATTGATGGCATAAACTCTAGTCCAATGGTTCTTAAACTTTTTTTAATGTGAACCATTTATTACATGATGGATTTTTCGCGACTCCTATATTTGCACAAACTTTAGCATATGTACAGTTTTTAAGTGCATTTTTGAGTTGAAATAAAATTATCTTTTGGAGCTTGCATCTTGACCCCAAAAAATTATCCAGCTGCCCTCAGTTCTGGAATTGCTGCTCTGGTCAATAAATATTGATGTTTAAAAAATGAAAAAACATCCAGTGACCATCAACCTCTTCAACAGAAAAAAAACTAGATTTTGTAATTTTTCGCGATTATATTACTTTATTTATGACACTTACATTAATGACGCACTTTTATTAAACCGGCATTTCAATTTTAATGCTTTATTAATTGGTAACTGCAGATTGTTAAATGTTGGTGAGCAGTTGCGTTTCGTGAAAACGTGCCGTTAGTAGTAGGGTTGCCAACTCTGGATTTGTCTATAAGCATCTCAAAATTTGTTCTTATGAGTATGTCAACGTCTTAAATATATAATTGAGTAAAAAATTATTAGTCACCTTATGTAATATCTGTTTATGGGATGCTGTTTTCACATTTTTAATGCTCTGGTATTGTACAAAAAAATTTCTTAACTAAATCTGTACATCATTTTGAGATCAATAACAAAACTTTATGGCTTGTGCATGTTCTAATACCTAAGCAACTTTTATAGGAACATCAAATCAATTTTTTTTCGCTTTAGCGTGGAGGAAAAGCCCACTTTTACATGTAAAATCAAACTTTCGTAATTTATAGATATAAAAGCGTTAATTAAAAGTTTTCGGGCGTAAAATTCTACATGTAAATCAATAAATAAATTTTAAAGTTGTTTACGTTATAACGGCGGAAATTAGTTTTAAAAACGTCGACAACCACCTTGGTAGCGTTGAAGAAAAGCAATCAAAACATTTCAAAAAATATAACCAAATTTTGTCAATCAGCAGATTAGAAAGACAAGCTTACGTTTTAAATTATGCCAATTGGCAATTTCAATAATGTTGACGGCAATTTTCAGACAATTTAGGAATCATTTACCATAGAAGGACTACTCATGCCGTAGTGTAGCATATATACAACAAAGATAAAAAACGCGAGTAACACTGTCCAGTACAAAGATATTTATTGATTAATACTTAAAAGAAAATAAATTATTGTAATCATAAGCAGTCTGGAAATCGTGATGTTTTTTTACACAAAGGGAAGTTGCAGAGACAAATAGGTGCTTATCATTCTGATAATGATGAGTAAATCGTTATATTTCTGTGAGTTATCGCCATTTTTTAGATAGTTTTCGACATTTCGAAACCTAATTTCTGCGGTTAAAACACATTTAATAGTATATTATGCAACAAGTTTTATAAACGCCACTTTAGTCACAAGTATTATAAAGAGGTTTATAAAACGTGTTACATATTATACTTTTTCTGCGACCAAACATCCAATTCCTTAAAATCCAAAATCTGCAATATATAGTAGGAATTTCCGTTCTAAAATTTTAGGTTACCCCAACTCTTGGGTTGGGATCAGATACACTTTAAGTTTCTAAGAGGGAATTCCCAATTTTTATTACAGATTCGAATTGTGCTAAAAAAGGAAACGCAACTTTTACTAGAAACATATTTTTCTAATCAGGTATATGGGGTCATTTTCGCAGAAAAAAATATTAACAGTTCCACCTATGATGATAAAAAAAAAGTTTCTAGTAGTTGCCGCGTTATCCACGCACAAGGGGGGAGGGGTGTGGTTTTATTTCAAACTTATTGAATAGCCCTTTTAAAAATATTAAACACGTGTGTTTTTGTTTTTTAATTGGAAGTTTATTTCTTGAGACATTTGACTTTGTACACCTTGTATATGTATAGTGTGTAATCATCTCCATGGATATATAATTCTCATTACTAAACGCAACCCTACGTCTTTCTTTTGATTTTTAATCCTTCATCCCTTTTTTGTAATGAAAATGGAAGTAATGTGTATAAATATCCCTAAATAGCTTAAATTCAAAATTAAATATACAAACAAAATTTCAATATACGAAGGTTATTGTCAGCCTTAATATGTGCTTCTTATTTAAAAGTGGTCTGTTTGGCTTTATTTTCTTACTTTTCCTTATTTTGCATGTAAATAGCTCCAGTGAGCAGAGTTGGTTCGATTCGCAAAATTAACACTGTTGCTGCATGTAAGTTTGCCGAGTTTTACATTTCGTTTGTTAATAATATAATTATTTATTAACAAATATAATTTACAGCTGGTGCAGTAGATGAAGAAGTCTTCTTTAAATATTTTGAAGATGTCCCAACAGTACAATTATTTACTACAAGAGAAGTAACTGAACATATGAAAGTTATCCAAGATACTATTTCCGATTCTAACAAGGATTGGAATAAACGTGTAGATGCTGTAAGTTTGTTGCTATTTAATTTACAGAATTATAAATAGTATATACTTTTTAGCTTAAAAAATTGCGATCGCTCGTTATAGCGGGAGCAACAAGTTTCGATGATTTTTATACCAATCTCAGAAGTTTAGAATTTGCTTTGCAAGCATCAATTAAAGATCTGCGTTCTCAAGTTGTTCGTGAAGCATGTATAACCATCGCATACCTGTCACAAACTCTTTGCAGTAAATTTGATCATGCTGCTGAATCATTATTAAATCCCCTTATAAACCTCATTCAAAACTCGGCAAAGGTAAATTTTATTTAAAATGTGCATTTGAAATACAAAATTAATATTTTTGTTTTAGATCATGTCCACGTCAGGTGTAACGTGTGTACGCTTTATAATTCAACATACACAAAGTCCCCGACTTATACCAATTATTACAACAAACTTACAAAATTCAAAAAGTAAAGATATTCGTCGGAGTTGCTGTGAATTTTTAGATTTTATATTAAGTTATTGGCCAACACATCCACTAGAACGACATATAGCTATTTTACAAGATTCTGTAAAGAAAGGTATTGCAGATGCCGATCCTGATGCGCGAGTTATTTCTAGAAAGTGAGTGTAATTATAGAAATTTGATAAAGTACCACTATTTTTTTACCCACTTTTATTATAAAATGCATTATGTGTTAGGTTAAAAACTGTAAAAATGTATTCCATTTAATTTTTGCTTTATATTTTTTGCTCCTAAGGTATAAATTAGAGTGTTATGAATTTTTCAGAGCATTTCGGGGATTTAAGGACCATTTTCCAGAACAAGCCGAAGCCCTTTTACAATCACTGGAGCCTAGTTACCGCAAAGCATTACAAGGAGAGCTTTGCTTATCCAGTAGTTCATCAAGTGGAAGTTTAGCTCAAACAGGGACTTTACGGCCTGCAAGAAGCTACAGAGCACCAGTGACTCCACAAAGCTCTACAGGTAGGACTTCACTTATTGCACTGCATTAATTTTTATTTATAAATAAATTTATTGGTAAATATTAAATGATTTTTTATTTTGCTGCATATTAACATTAATTATTTTATTGCTCACATGTTCTTTTTTGCTGCTTGGAATTATTTATTAGGCAGTACAGAGAACTTGTGCAGTGGGTTACAGCGAGCTCCTTCTCTACCGAGAAGTTATCGACAACGTAGCGGAATTCCTGTGCTCTCTAGTATGTAATTTGTTACATGTTTTTCATAAACACAGCACAAACTACACTTTAAAAATATTTAATCTTAATATTTTAAGGTATTCGCGAATTAATTAAGTAGTTAATTTATTTATTTAAAATTTAATTGTACATTATGGAATATACAGGTTCTAAAAAGATTAATATTTTTATACTAAAAAATTAATAATAGAATTTATAAAATTTTAGTAATGGATAAAGAAAAGTCATAATTATATGAATTCAACAGTGTTAGGGCGGGTTATATGATGAAATTGAATCTTTTTTGCTATAGATATATTTGGTACTTACTCTACCCAATATCTACTGTATAGTCAGCTATCAGGCCTAAAAATTTACATTTTTTATATACGATAAGGGCTCACCATAATTTTTGCAAATGGCTACCCAGATTTGCATTTGATTTAAAAGTGTTGTGAGAATTTCATAAATTTTGTCAAAAATGGTGAATGTGTATTGCAATATTGGTGATTTTTCATCCACCAATTCAATTGACTAAAAAAACTTCCCAGAACCAATAAGTATTTATCATTCAACAGTAAAGTTAAGCTTAACATGACAAGTTGTTGACTAGTCAATTACAATGGCTCTTTGAGTTTATGAGCGAAATTCCTACTCTAATAAAATTACATTGAAAAAAAAATTCGCGATTATAATAGGTGATTCATATTAATTTTTCCCGCCAAAATTGGCATAAGCCTTTTTTGAAAATCTTTAGACAATCTACAAAAAAGGTTTTTTTTTAAATTAAACCTACCATTTCGGAGATATCGTCGTTTATTTTTTTAACTTTAAAAACGACGCGACGCCATTTGCAGATTTCCTCCAAACGAAGTTTCGGAATTTTTTTAAGCGTCATATAGCACTTATTCAGCACATAAAATCGCTAAAGGGAATTTTCTTAAATGTGTGTATATGGGGGGCCAAATGGGGCGAAAACTGTTTTTCACAAAAAGAACGGAAAAACTTCAAATTAAAATAGACGTAGACCGAATTTTTCGAATCGTCTCAAACCATTTGACTTTAGGAATTTAGAGGATCTACAAAAAAGTATATAAAAATATTTTGATTAGGTTAATCCGAGATATTGAAGTTTCTTTTTTTAACGTCACTATTTTTTGAAAATGGAAAGTAGAAGTTGAAATAAAAACTTTAATATCTCATTAATTATGATAAAAATCATCCAAGTCCAACCTAACCTAACCATTATCGAAAATGAATAGTAAAAGTTGAAATAAAAACTTAAATATCTCATTAATTATGATAAATATCTTTTATGTGGAAGTGCTGCGAAGGACAAACAAAAAACTTACTTAATTATATGTGGAGTTTTCAATGCTAAAATGGGATTAAAAGCAAACCCAATTAGAGTCAACTTTTCCTAGTAGAGGACAACCCCTACCAAATAAACAACTTTTCCTGCAAGAAATCATAGAAAAGATGAGATTACTTCATGACAGATAAAAAACATATTTAAGGATCAGCATAGTGAACCGATACGCACTTATAAGCGACCACAAAATGCTTAAAGCTAACATAGAAATCCGCTGAGTATCACTGGCGTAAGGACACAATAAGCACCACCTTGGAAAAACAACCTAAGACAGAAAACATAAACAAATCAAAGAACTTTATAGTAGACACAATAACTCAAGCAAAGAAGTCATAGAATTAGCAGAAAAACAAAGCTGAAAATGGAAAGGAAATTGATTGTGACGAATAATCGCCAGTACATATTCGGCTATCAACTCCTTGATCATCAATAACCCCTTTTAAAGTGTCATCGATCTCCAGGGGGTCAATACAGACCACTTTGCATTTAAAATATAAAATAAGTCAAAATTGACCACTGCCTTATTAAGAAATTTTCACAAAAACGCATTGGCTTTTATACATATATATCCTACATATACAACGAAAACCAATCACATCAGTAAAGAATTTACATTGTTGACAAAAAAGATAATGTTTAATAAAATTAAAGAGCTCTTACTAAAATTATATTTAGCTGACAGAAATAGCAATAAGAATATTTGATAATCTGCTATTTATCCTAAATGTTTAAAATATTTTAAGCATTAAAAAAGCTAGTAAATACTGTGTGATCTTTTACATCATTAGCCATTCCTAATTAAACCACGTGACCAATATGGCGGCACATAGCAAAGAAAGCCTTCTGACAAAACTCTTATTGAATGTCCTAGTGTAGGAGTAAGATACTTGAATAAATTAAAATTATAGATCCATACATTATAAAAACTTGATTTCTTAATTTAAAAATCTTTTCAAACTATCAAACTTTTCAAAGATGCAGGCAAAGGACATCCCCATTTTGACTGAAGGTTGGAACGTCTTATTAATTAATATGCGTTTTGCGCATGCGCATACCATTCTTTTACTTATGTTATTTTTTCGTTTTTTTTTTAAATTTATTATAAAAATAATCGAAATCAATAGTTGTTTCTAATTACTTCAACCTAGTCACATAGAGTAAGAAATATAGCAGAGGAGATATTTTGATAAAAAATTGAAGCCAACAAGATATGGTAGTTAGACAACTTTAAGCTGTGCTATATTTAATTTAAAACGTGATTGGTTCTAATTGACTTCTAGATTCATGTCACTCTAATATCTGTAAGTACTGTCATATTATTTCTGATTATAATTTCTTTTTAAATATTAAAATGTTTACTCTGCAATATTCTTTATTCCAACTAATTAAATAAGGGCTTGCTTTTGGGGGACTAAAAAATGAATACTAAATAGATTATTCCAATTGGTGTGATACTTAATTATCATAATTATATTTTAAAGAAAAATTATTTTTAAATTTTATTAAAGGTGCTAATAGGAAGAACGCAGTAACTGTAAAAAAAATATAAAATTGAGAAATGGACATTATTGGATTCGTCTAAGTTTCTTTTAGAGATTTAGTACTCCTACACACGGAGCATTTATTGTCGACTCGACATATCGTTTTTTGTAAAGAAATGCGACACATGATATCCTCGCAACAATTGAGCGGCGTAGATTCCGTACTACCAAATTGGACAATACAGACGCTAGCTGTTCGCTGGTTCTGACGCTTGACAAATGGACTTGACGTTCGCCGCGCTAATTGTTGCTATGTGTTTATGTAATATTTTTTTGGGCGACGGTCAACTCGACAGTAACCGCTGCGTGTGTACACGTACTTACTTTGTAAATTATCAGAACACTGAGTTCTCTACAAACTATAATAGCAAGTTACTGCGTTTTTGATTTTTAGCTTTACAAAAAGGTGAAAAAGTTGACATTTAAAAGAAATGCCTGTACTTCAGCCAATAAGAGATGAACAGGATGTCAAAAATGGTAAATCTTAATTTTTAGGATTCTGAAATTACGTTCACATTAAATAGAGACATTGCACGTTGTTATTATTAACTTTATTTTTCGAGAGAATTCAGTTGTTGCATAAAATATTAAAAATTGTTATTAATTTAATCTGTAAAGCTTTCTTCTTTGAATCGTAGTGTCAAATTAAAAATTTAAAAATTAACTATTTACGTAGATTTTAAAATACATATCAAATCGCATGTCCCAAAACGTGACATATTTATCAAACAGTGTGTGATATCACGATGTTAGTCGTCCGCTATCCTAGTACACGCTGTCAAAGTATTCAATTTATTATACATACTTGCGTTAATATTATAAATATAATGGCAAATATTCTTGAAAAAGGTTTTGCAAACGCTGATTGAACAAATATACCAAGCTGATTCTTTATGGTCTTTCGGGACTAATAACATGACGTCACAAACTAGCTCGGATAAACTCGGCACTTTCCGTTGCGTTCAAAATGATGAAATTTTTACTCAAAAAAATGAAAAAACATAAAATTTATTAAATTTCTTTGAAATATTAAAATTGATATCATATACCTGATTTTTTGGCAAGAAGCAGGCATTATATTTCAAAACCAATATATGTGGTGTAGGTTAGGTAAGGTTATTTTTTTTAACAGAGAGGGCCATTTCGCAACTCACCTCTGGTCAGTTGTACAAAGGTTTAAAACCAATCGGTCAAGACCGAAATATTTTGCTCGTGACAAGCGGTTTGAACGTCTATGGCAGTGTTTGAATATATTTGACTGAGGAAAGACTTCGTCGAATAATAATTCGGGAGTATTTACATTAATTCAAAAATAATTTATGTAGTTTACTACTGAACTTATTTTGAGCTTTTACTGGTTATATTCATGGTCATGGTTATAGTCACTCTTCTTCAACCATTCCTTTATCCTCTAGTTTCTTTTTTGTTTTGTTTTTCTTTTATTCTGCCAAACAAGCAATAACTTTCGCGGCTAGCAGTTTCCAAGTCAGACATCTTAGAGAAATTCACAAAATAAACTGAGGTTTGCAGAAGCTATTGCAACACGTTGTTTAATCTATATTTTTTGACTCCTTAGCTATTGCGCTAATAGATTGTAGACGTTAACGTTAGTGTGGCCCCAGCATAATGCCATAGCAATCTAACACCCATTTTTTTTACTATATGTAATCAACAGCTGAAAAACAAATTTCAAAATATTATGGTACATATCTTAAAATTTATATAATTTTCCCCCACGTCTGTATTTTTGTTTTATTATTAAGCCGTATTATTTCTAAAAGTAGTTTTGTTTTATGGAGAGTAGAGCAAAGCTCTTATTTTATTCATTCAATAAGGCTACTTTTTTTGAAACAATAATTCTTTTTACAAACAATTTTTTTATAAGATTTACTCATTGCATTCTTCTATTCTGTGCAAGAAAGTAGTAAAATAAACATTTCACTAACAGACACAACTGCTATCGTTCTACATACATATGTGCTAAAGCAGAAGTAGATATTCAGATTTTAAGAAATTGCTAAAACACGTCTATTCTAGTTTTAAGAGGGACAATAGATGATCACTGTTTCACTTTAATACCTTTATCCCTTTAGCCTCCAGAGTCATGCCCCAGTACTGTTAAATGGCAAGGGGCGTGGTCGAGTGACACATCAAATTGAAGCTCTTTCTACCTTCTATTACCTGTATATCTTTTAATTGGTGGTACACGACGGTGGAGGGAACCTTCTTTTGTAAACTTATAATTAATTAAATTAATTTAAATAATGTAGAACTTTTTAGTTATTACATATTTACTTTCACCCTTATATTACAGCTTGCACACAAAACTGAATAACCTTTTCAATTTGTTTGCAACAGTGTTAGCATATTCAATAAGCTAAATAATACTTTACTGTTCTTAAAATGTTGTACATTTTTGACTCTAACGTATAAATCTCAATTTATAGATAGCGCCAAAAAAGGAGGATTTAGAAGTAATTCAGCGATAGATCTACAAGCAGCTCAGAGAGCCAAAGCAAGAGCGCAATATTCAGCTTTGGCCCGACAAAAAATTGCATCTGGAACCGCCAGTTTACGTGAGTCTACTAAATAACAAAAGCACTAATTGATAACAGCTTTTATTTAATATTTGCTTGCTTATTATAATTTTTTCATAATGTAGTTAGTTTGTAGATAAAATTTTTGTAACTATTAACTTTATTCCATTCCATGACTGTAGAAGGGGAAGTGGCGCAGCAAGGTATTTAAATGCTTTCTTTATAATTTTTTTTAAACATTTTTATTTTATATCACAAATATTTTATAGCACGACCTAGAAAAGTAACTGAATCACCTTCTATGCAATCACCTGAACGATCGGGAAGGACGAGAAGTAGAAATTCGGGGGTGTCACATTCACAACGTGAGTGTTATCAAATTTTTGCCAAAAACTTCACAATAATCAATTTGGTTTAAGTATCAATTTATTTATGACTTATTTTTCAAACAGCTACAAGTCGCTCAGGTTCTCCAAGCTCTCGACTCCCTTACTTATATGGAAGAACACATACTTTGGATGGGGATAGCCCTAGACCTCGAAGGTTATCATCGGGTATTCCAAGGTCGACAACGGGGTCCAGAGAAACATCAAGGGAACCCAGTCCTACTAGAGAGTCAAATTTAAGTAGATTTAGAAGAAATAGTGATCGACCTCCTCTTAGTCCAGCATCAAGACCTGTTATGGCTCAGAGAATTTTACAACAAAGTAGAGAAGCAGAAAGTGCATTTGCTGATGCTTTGGTAATAACTGTTTCATTAAAAATTTTAAGAAAATATTCCTTCTTCTATTTATTTATACTGGGTGTCCCATTTTAATCTTAACAGAGGAATATATCAAAAAATAAACATCAAATGACAAAATGTTTTGGGCAAAAGTTTAATGGTTTGGAGGGGGACATACGATTTTGTCGAAAATATCCCACCGCCACCTAAATGGGCGGTGGATGGAGGAACTTAAATTTTTTATGACAAATTCAGATTTTATAGATAAAAGAAAATACATAACTTTCACTTAAAACATTATTTGTAATAAATGTAAATAAATTGAAAAACAAATTTTAGAAATTTTTCTTAAAGCGCCACCTACGATTATTACAAGAAAAAGTTCATCTAAAAATTATGATTTTTTTTATTCGCAAAATCTGAGTTTGCAAAAAAATATTCCTTTTCTATACAAGATATTAAATTTCCTCACCCTCTGGGGATGGGAAATTTTTTGACTAAATTGGATGTCGCCCTGCAAACCCTCAAACTTTTGTCCAAAACATTTTGTTTGGACACAACATTTTGTTTTGGACACCCAGTATATTTTTAAGCAATTGACAAGAAGCCTATATGATAATAAGTTATCATATTATTGTAGTGGTAATTGTAATATATATTTCTTACAGACATTTGATCAAGCAGATGCTGGTGATTATCATAGGATTAGTAGTCCAAGGAAAAGTTTACGATCAATAGACAATCATTCTGATGATTCAGAGACATCTAGTGTTTGTTCTGAAAGGTCATTTGATTCTTACAGAAGACAAAGTGATGTGAGTAATATTTAATTTAGTTTCTGAGTATTAAGTAAAATAATTTTTTTTCACAAAATTTAATAATGGTTTTTTATAAAATATTTTTTGCAGTAAAAAAAAACAAAAATGAACCTGTGTTAATGTTTAGGGCTTCATTAATTATTTTCAGCATTTTGATAAACTAATTATGATAATCAGCAATGCTTAAAATCATTTACGTTATATTTTAAAGTTATATATATTCAAAAATATGAGATATGTCAGAAATTGTCAGCTTTTTAGATATACGTCAACCCGACATCAGCTGCGCGCGACGCGAGCGCCGTTCAAGCGGCGGCGCGCGACAATGACTCACTGACAGGTTTAAACGTGGCATTAGCTCGTCCTAAGCATCTTTCACAGACGATAGAAAACTTTGGGGATGGTCTGGTCTCATTCAATAGCTTCAACACAAATACGTTCTTAGCACCCTGTATTTGAGTAGACTTTTCAACGGTCTTTCGTGTAGAGGTCTTCAAGGTTCGAAATTCAAGGGATCTTAGCGCCGAAACGGTACGTCCGATCGAAAAAATTACAGTTGCGAAAACTTACATCACAATTAGGTCTACGAAAAAGTCTTATGGGTTGACCTTCTCCGGTCATATACAGGGCGTCAAAAAAGGCCAGCACGATTTTTATGTAAATCACCTTTACCAATAATTTTTTTTAAAAACTGATTATGGTTTTTTGAAACAAAAAATCCGACGCGTCGTTCGGCGTCGTGACGCTTTTTAAGGCAAAAAAAATCAATTTCGATAGACGACATTTCCGAAACGGTGGGTTTTTTTCAAAAAGTTTTCAAGTATAAAATAAACATCGTCTAATGTCCTATCGACGATACATTTGACTCGACGTTCCTCGGTCACATACACGGGGTCAAAAAAAAATTTCAGTCGCCTGTTCGAAAACAGGTTATTGGCCCTCAACTTCGACCCTAATACGAGTTAAGAAAATTCCCGTGGGGGAATCATGATGCGTCCTCCGACATCCAGGAACACAAGAACGCTGCCCCGTGA
>JARJDX010092824.1:0-10501 GCA_030264735.1 Gymnusa sp. GC000175
CTTGGTCTTGAATGGCACATACATATCCCTCAGATTCCGCAAACAGGTCTCCTCTCTTTAACCAGTAGTTCGACGCTTCAAGATCGACATGATCCTGGTTAATGAAATGATGATGTCTAACGTGTAGTTCTTTTTGTGACCATTTTATTTCCAACTCTTTTGGACTTGTGTCCATGGTAATATGAAACACAGTGTCCATTAATTTAAGTGGAGTATAATTATCCGCTGCTATTACACTTTGGATCAATTCAGACTGCACCTGCGAATGGAAATACGTTCTTAGGTTTTTTATTTGCGTACCATGCTGTCGGCTTAGATTAGTAATTCCACGTCCCCCTGATTTTCGAGGTAGCATCAGGCGCTCCACTGAGGATTTTGGGTGGTGATATCCGTATTTTGTCATTAAGGTTCTTAAGCGTCTCTGTGCGGCGTCTATTTCACTTTTAGGCCAATTTATAATTCCAAAGGAATACGTTAAAACTGGAATGGCATAAGAATTAATGGCATTTATAAGGTTTTTACCATTTAATTGTTCCTGTTTATAACCAAGCCGACCACCTCCGGTTTGGATTTACGTTGTTGTAAAATATCGGGTAGTTGTTTTTTGTTTTTGCTAATTATGTCATCCGCAAATCGTAGATGTCTTTGTCTTTTTGTGTTTCTAGCATTGTCCGTAAGGTCATGCTTATTTTTAATAGCCAACCCAGCCGCAAAAAAAAAATAGTTTTTGTTTCATTTAAACAAAAAATATTAAGCTATCGATATCTAATTTTTACCCTCACAAATCTAGACCCAGCGGGTTTAAGTTAAAAAGAAAGTGACATGTGAAAAAAGTAACAATAGTATTTAATTAAAATCTGCTTCTATTATTTTAAAATTATTCTTTAAATAAATATCATTTTAATTAAATTATATTATTAAAATTATTAAGAGCCTTTTAAACTTAACCCCAATCATTACCTCAAAAATTTCTCACATTCTTTAAGCAATTAACCATTCTTTACATATTCCAGCTGGATAGTTTTTTTAACTCTCCCAAAGGTTAGCATTTCTTCTTTTTCAAATACAGAGATTGCGACACCTGGTGAAATCTCTTACTAGCTACTATTGTATGATAAAGTAAAAATTTACAATAGCTCTTCCTATCCTTTACAACTCGTATCCATCCCTTGTCCTTTATTTTACATAGGTCTTTTACGGCATCGTCTTTCTACTTCCTTTCTGTTGGTCTTCCTCTGCTACGTGTGTCGACAAGTACCAAGTTGTTTACTCCATGACATTTCCTAGTATTCTCCATTCTCATCACATGCTCGAAGCATCGTAAGCTTTGGACTTTAATGAATAGTATTATTGCATCTGTAATCAGCTCTTCCAGTTCATGGTTCATTTTGATCATCCACCCTCCGTTTTGTACCTGTGTGGGCCCAAATATCATGCGTAGTATTTTTTCAGCAATATTTAGCTGTTCTCTGTTTTCTTGCCTAAGGGTCCAAGTTTCGCAAGCGTATGTCATGACAGGTGTTATGATTGTGTTGCAGATTTATAATTTAAACTTTCTATTGGTTCCTTTGGATTCGAGAATCGTTTTATACGCAAATGTTATTCAGTTACCTGCATTTATTCGGTTTTCAATTTCTTCACCTATCTGGTTATGTTGGTTTATTTCGGCGCCAAGATATGTCAATTTTCACTTCTACTTTCCTTTTTCGGTGGATATGCTAGTTGCCCTCCGTTATTACTCTATTTTTGGTGCTTCATATATTTTGTCTTTCCTTCGTTTATTTGAGTGATACTCTTTCTAGACCAATGATAGCTACTTTTAGATGCATCATGATTATTGCTGTTAATACGATATCACCGGCGTAAGATAGCAGTTCTTTGCTCTTAGTTGGAATTGTTCCGTTGTTATTAATATTTCTTACGCCTTCAAATTAAAGAGAAGTTCAGATAGGGCATTTCCTTGTCTAACTTCACTGGCTATTGTACACGACTCTGTTTGTTTTCTCTGGATTCTTACTAGTAATTTATTTGATTTTGTGTAGGGTTAATTGTACAAGATTAATCAGCTTTTGTCCACTTACTTCCTGTGGTTTTATAGGCATATATTGTGTTTTTCACTTTTCCAGCATAGTTATTTTGTATGTATATCGTATATCGTCGATTTATTTCTTTGGAATCCTGCTTAATATTTTCCTACTATCGCTTAGCTATATACCGTCATTCTGTCATGTAATATATTGGATAGAATTTTATTACTTGTGTATAATAGAGTAATTCCTCTGTAGTTACTACACACCTTTTATCGGCTTTTTTGTGTGTATATCACTCTCGTTTTCCCTTCTTCTAGTGTTCTTTCTTCTTTCCATATTTTGGCAATTAGTTGATGTATTCGTTTCCATAATTTTTCGCCTTCGCACTTAATTAATTCAGCAGATATCGTATCTATACCGAGAGCTTTGCTGTTTTTAAGTTTCCTTATACAAATACAGTTTTATCATAGGTGGGGGGGTTTGGAACTTCTAGCTCTACCGAATAATATTCAATATTTTATCTAGCGCCAATTCTTACAAGTACTCCTTCCATCGTGTCCGTAAATCCGCTTCTTCTGTTATTATAACTGTTATTCTGTTATTCTCTTATTACCACTCTTACTTTTGCATGCATCTACCCTGGGTTTAAAGGTATTAATCTGATTTCGTATTTATTTGCAGAAATTTCCACTATTTCTATTACTTCTCAGACCCTCAAGTTCTTCTAGGTTTTTTGTATTTACTTATCTTTTCTTCTTCCTAAATAGCTTTTGGAATCTTTTCTTAGATTTTCGTATATTAATTTACTTACCCTTGTCTTTACTAGCATGGATCTTTCTCTGGCCTTATTTTTTCTTATGTAATAGTTCTGTCCTAATCGTCAAACCATTCCTAATTTCTTAACCTCTTCTTTTTGTATTGTAGTTTCTGCTGTTTGTGTTATGGTTTTATGTGTTCCCATTCTTGTTCGATTTCCTTATTGTTTTTCATTTTTAAGTTGTTCTCTACATTTTCTGGTACTTGGCTAGTACTTTCATGTTCTGTAGGTTTTCGAGGTTGCTCTTATTTTTTTTATTTTCTTGTTTCAGCAAGACTTTTATTCTCTGTATCATTCAGCTCTTACAAGAAATTGATCTGAATCACAGTTCGCTCCTCTAAGTATTCTTACATCTAATATTGCCGATGCTTTTCTTTAATTAATCAAAACATTATCTATTTGCTTCACTCCTTTATCGCCTGATATGATCCCAGTGCCGTATGCATACGCTTATGTGTGAAACTTGCACTTTTTATTATTAGGTCTGTTGATATGACTAGATTACACAGTGTTTTTCCGTTTTCACTAGTTTCATCATCTAAAGAATGTTCACCCGTTATCTCATTCCAAATTTTTGTGGAAACTCCAAGTCAGGTTGTGCGCGTATCCTTTACCGGGTTGTAATTTGTCTGGACCTGACCAAAACCAAGTAGTGATAGGATCGATCTTGGGCGCTAGTGCCTACACAGCCTTGATTTTTTCAAATAACATGGTATTCTACGCTAAGTTTAATTTAAATCAACCATTATCTTCAGTGGCAAACTATTAGTCCGACATGTCCAGAGCACTTGCAGTGATACCCCAATACAGTGGTGCAGCCAAACTTGCGACGACACGCGATGAACTCGATTTTTTGCCAGTAAGCTTAAGAGTTAAGTGTTCGATAAGAAATAGAATGGCTCTACTAACTTCTTCTTCTCCTTCAGGTCCTTATCCGGATGTTCACTTTGTTGGCTGCAAATCTGAAACATTGAATGTTTTCCCATACCACAGCCTTAAGTTATATAACCATGATATTTTTCTTTGTACTGGTTCACGTTTGCCCTATGTTTTACCTTGTATAATGACTTGTAGTAGTGCGTACTTATTCGCATTCCTCATTATGTTTCCTAGGTACTGGAGCTTGAGAATCTAAATAGTGTCCATGATCTCTTTGCTTTTGTTCATTCTTTGGAGAACTTTAGTGCTTGTTATATAGTCCTTCTATGATAACCTCATAATTCTCGGGTTTAACATGCGAGTTTTGGTGTCAAAGTGTAGACCATGTGTTTTGAATATATTATTCATGTTGTTAAACGCGACTTGTGCTTTACCGATTCTACACTTGATTTCCTCCGTGTTATCCAAGGTTTTATTTACATTGATGCCTAAATATGTGGCTTGTCTGACTTCTTCTATCTGTCGATTGTGGACATACAGGTTAACATTGGCGATATTATCTTAAGTAATGACCATGAATTTAACTTTTCTGTTTTTTATGTTCAGCCCGGATGTTTCACGGGCTTCTTTGAAAATTTGTTCAGGGTGAATAATTAACAGTATTGGGGATAATATGCACTTTTGTCTAACTCCCTGTACTATTTTATCATCTTCTGTGTGTTATTCAACAATCCTGCTATCTGGTTCCATTATAGCTTGATGATGATTCTAGGTCTCGGTCGTCAGTACCCACTCATTTTAATATTTTGACCATTTTGTGATGTTCAACTCGGTCAAAAGCTTTTTGGCAGTCTACTACCAATAAGCTTTAAAGAAGGATGGTGTCTACATCCAGATGGGTCACACCAATTGTGTATATGTGTACCACTTTTTTGTGAACAAACACTCTAGAAAGATTTATATTTCTACCACTATATGGATTTCTTTAGGTTTTGGTTAAATTGAATTTTTGAAAACTGTTTTTAATATCAAGAAGTTTTTCGATATAAATGAAAGCCCTATTTTTCACAAATTTTGAGAAAATGCAAGCAGTAAATATTTAGTTTCCCCGTATCAAATTTAACTAGTATTTAAGTCTAGCTCTTTCCCTGCTCTAGATGAATATGCTCGCATTGCGGTGCCCTTCTCAAAGCGAGTAACTCACATGGGTCGAAACAAATATTCACGCTTGCGGTGCAGCTTTACATAGCCAATGATATGTCGATGGCTGAGTCTATACAACTCCTAGATAAAGAATTTTATCAAGTTTTAACTGCTCAAGGCGAAAATATTCGCTCGTAGTGTTTGTAAGTATGCAATACAAATGCATCGCAGTACCATTCTTCAAGTTGTTTATCGACTATGTCGACTATTACCGCTGACTGAAGAACAGCTTTTTGGCTATATTTATAATTTTATTTCTGTTTATTGAACCAATCATCAATTGTTTGTAAAAAAGTTTGCCTTCCCCAAAAGTAGCGCACAAGCACATACAATCAGAAATTTTTTCGTCTTCTTCTTCGGCTTAATCCCAATTTGAGTTCGCCGTTTTTCCCTCCACCGCTTCCCATCTTCTCAGCCTCCTTCCATCAGTCCCCTCTCTTGGCGGGGCCCCTCGTTTTCTTTTCTAAACTGGTTGCCAGTTTAATATTCTCTTTGGCATTTTGTTTCTCCAATTCTTCTGACATTCCATACCACTGGAGTGCTCTGTTCTCTAATTGTTTTGTTATGGAAAATGTTACATTCATCTTTTTCCATACCTCTTCATTTCTCAATTTATCCTCTCTTGTTAGTTGTAGGAATCTGCGCATGTTGTCTAGCTTCACCGTTCTTATTCTGTCCCTTATTTTTTTGTCATGGTCTATACTTCCGCCTCGTATAGCGTTATATTCAGTACTATACTGTGAAAAATCCTCTTCTTATTTTCCTTACTTATAGTTTTGTTCTAAATTATTCCATGTAGTGCCTTTGTAGCTTTGTAGCTCCCCCGTGTTATCTTAATGTCGATGTTTTTAGAACAGGTGCCTTCTTGGTCCCCTATACTTAAATCTGAAACTTTTTCGCCTATTTTGGCCAATTCTTGTCCAGAGGACCCTGGAAGATGAATTTTATTCTTATTTTTTTTTGCAAAAACTAATTTTAATATCAATGTTTATTTTTTTACCTAAACAAAAAATAGGACTACAAATACAAGAAAATACAAAGAGTATACCTCCAGATCCAGTGAACCAAATTAAACCAAAACCTGATCAAAACTATTTGGTACAAATGGTAAATTCGTGTTCAAACGGTGTCTTCTTCTTCTTCTTTCAGCCCACGGAAATCCACTTTTGGCTGTAGGCGTCCCCGAGTTCTCATATTATTCGGTTTTGGGTTGATCTTAGTGAGCCAGTCCATTCCTGCAGTAAGACGACCCATCTACTTTTTGATTTACCTCTACCGTCATAAAGACGCCATTGTTGCATAAAACAATTTCACCGTTAATCTGTTAGTATAGCATTGTGATACTTCAGCGTAGTTACTCTTCTAATGACGGCTACAACCTGGCTTGTCTCCCTTATCCAAATGTTAGTTTTTTTTATCCTTAAGGAAAATGTGTAACATTGAGCGCTCCATGCATTTCTAGGCTTTTGCCAGTTTCTTGGCTAACCCTTTTGATTTGTTGGCTCAGATAAATAAACCTACTCCAAAAAAGTGTTTTCTAGAGTTACTGATAGGTGTTTATCTTTATTTCTGCTTTCGTTTTGTTAATTTTCAAACCAAATTTTTCAGATCTATTGTAAAGATCGCCCAGTATTTCTTGCTCTCTGCTCTTTGAAAAGAGCACAATATCATAGCGTAGTGCACGTTGTTGAGTCTTAGGCCATTGATGTTGATGTCTCTTTCTTCCAGTTAGGCTTTTTAAAGATTCTAGGGGTTGGTTGGGAGAGATCGTATCTCCTTGTCTGACTAGCCTGCGAACTGGGATTTCGATAGATTTATCAGTTATGTCAATAAACATCAAAGCATTCTTGTATAAGTCTTTGATCAGGTCGGTGTATCGAGAGTCGATTCGGCTATTTTGTAGGGAATTTTATGCAGCCCATAGTTTTATAGAGTCGAGGGCTTTTTCATAATCTATGAAGACCATGTAGATTGGGAATTTATATTCTGTGACCTTTTCTAGTAAGATTTTGTGAAATCCAATGTATAAAAGAGTCCTAAGCCGCTAAAACTGCTATTATTTAAATGTCCAACTCCCAACCCGCCTTGCCAATGTGGGGTTGCATGGCTAAAACCTTCTCTGCCGGAGTTAGTACTCCAGTGGCTCGGAATCCACGTTAAAGTGTGGGTCCACCTGTAATGTAAGTTGACAGCATAACAGGCAAAAAGAGGCTACAAAACCAGTCCTACGCACAGGTAACTGCGTTTACCTCTGTGGGGTTTATGTAACTATGTAAACATACTAGTTGAAATAAATAAATAAAATATACATTCTAATCTTGATTTTGCGGAAACGTGATATAATACAATTTTGATTTTCATCCCATATTTGTTTATTGTAGTCTCAAACACTGAGATTAATAATAAGCAAATTTTATAACGGAGACGCCATTGTCCGAATTAGTCCCTTAAATGCAATTCTAAGCGTCCGCGACCTGTTATTAAAATTTTTTTTTTAATTAAATATTGCTCTTAAAACTATTGTTGTTGTTGGGTTATATTGATATTATAGAACATTAAACTTAAAATGGGAAAATTGACAAATTACCTTTCTAAAATATTAATAGTTTTTATTATTCTTATTACTTCTAAAATATTCTCTTAAAAATTAAAATCCCAATCATTTTTTACTTTATTTATTATCTTGATCGATTTTTTGTCCAACAATAATACTGGTACAGTTTCTTCGAAATTCAAATATAATAATAGGTTTTTTGTATATGAATTGTAATTAAAATATGTATATCCAAAAGAAGTAATACTTGCATTAATGTAATAAAGAAATTAATATCGCCAACACATGACCTTATCATACATTAAAAATATTTTATTTTATTACAATTATAAAAAATGTATTTATTTTTTAAATTTTTTTTTATTTTAATTAAAAAAAATGATTATTACGTTTTCTCGAAAATAGTTTTTATTACCGAAAAAGTCTATATTTCGAAAAAGATTTTGGTGGAACTACATCTTTTAGGGTCACCTGAACAAGAATTGCCTAAAATTAAAAAATCTTTGAGTGAGTCTGCATATGTGTGTGCACCACTTTGTTGTGGAAATTTTTTTTGGAAAATATTAAAAATATTACCACAAAATTTTATATTGATTATTTGTACCACAAAACTTTAAGGTCAGGTTTTGCCTACGTCAAATTTTACTTTATCTTACGATGAGTATAATAAAGTTTTATAGTCAACAAAATAATTAAGATTGAAGTGAAAATACATCTTTTAGGGTGCTCTGAATAAGAATTGACCAACATTTTAAATGGCTGCGTGTGTATTATGTATATAAATGTAAAACTATTGAAGATATCGGCACAAAATTTTATATTTATCATTTATACAACGAAACTTAGATTGAATCAGGTTTTGGTTGAATTTGGTCTATAAAAACTGGAGGTTTATTATTCGTGTTTTTGGAAATGGGATCCTTATTTTTATATGAAACAATTCCGACTAAAATAAAAAGGATTTTCGAAGAAAAAAAAATAGGAATAAAATTTTTAATACTGGCATATTTTAATACTAATGTCGTATTTTTTGTAAAATTCGAAAAAAATAAACTTTTTTGTATTTGTGTTTGCGGTACGCGACGTTTCGTCTTTGGTCACCTTTTTGGCTTATCGTTAATTCTAGATTTCCTAGAAATTACCATATTAATTTTTTTCTTCAGATTTATCTTTAAACCATATTTTGAACTGATGATTTTCACATTCATTCACTGTGTGTGTGAGAGAGAGAGAGAGAGAGAGAGAAAGAGAGAGAGAGGGAGAGAGAGAGAAAAACTTTGGCAACAACCAATAAAAGAACCGTAAATAAAAGTAACAACACTACATGTATCATTTAAATTAAACGTAGTCTTCTTTGTTTTTGTTTTCGTGCATACGTATCTACAATAATGTCTACGTTAATTCCTTTGGTCCCTCAATTGCAATTTTCATTATATCTTTTATAGTTTTTTGTCCCAGTCTGTTTCAAAAAACTTAACTTAAATCAAATTTAAAGGGTATAATGCCGCCGCGATAGACAAACAAAATTTAGAACTAATGAAAGAAAATTTATTATAAGAACTTATTTGTTTTCTTTAAACCAAATATTTTTTTCATTATCATTATTAATAGATCTTCAAATCTTTCTCCGGGGGGGCTTATTTCTATCCGGTGGCTATAAAATTATAGAGGTAAAACCTATGTTTGATAAAGTTTTGAAGGAGAGGGTGACGTCACTGGAGTTTTGTACTGTTAAACTATGGCATTTTTTTTTGTCAACTACATATATCTTAAAAACTGAAGCTCGTACAAAAAAATTTTTTTTATAAAATTTGCCAACCTGCATCAAATTGTTATTCTCGACAACGTGCGGGCAACAGAAGTCGCTTTTTATGGGATTTTCTATCAATGTTAGTAGAGTATATAGCGATGATGGAGGAGGGCCGACACATTATTATCATGTGTTTGCGTGTAATTCTGCGTGGGTAATGTCCGTGTTCATGACAATATACAGTAAACGATATGAAAGTTGATTCATACGTTATTTGACTGCAATTGGCAGTTCTACCTCTAGCTGGGTGAATAGCAAAAAATGAATAAAAAATAAATTTCTCAAAGTAAAAACTTAAACATAAAGATACAAATATAAATGTTCATTTATATTCTTGTTCGAGTTGGGTGAATCAACGCATTAACAAAAACAGGTGTTTTTAAAATAGTAAAATTTTAAAAAACCGAAACAACAATTTTTTTACAAATTTAATTTTAAACACTTTCCCAATCGTTTTTGGAATATTTGTGCAAAAAACCAAAAAAACTAACCAATAAACTATCACTTTCGGTTTATAGATTTTAGCTTAAAATTACTAGAAACTTGCAATATTTGTTAAAAGCCTAAATATAAATTTCCAGGTTGATAAGTTAAACCGTCTGGGCTGTAGTCAGGGCCGTTCTTATCAATTTTGGCACCCTGGGCACCAATTAGCGCCATAGGGCCTAGGCATTTTTTTCTTTTTCTTCAGCCTTTTGACATCCACCCCTGGACATGGGCCTCTTCCTATTCTCTACATGCTGTCCTGGGCAATCTGCATCCAGTTTGCCCCTGCATATTGCCATCTAGCTTGTGGGCGGCCAACGCTTCTCTTTGACTCTCTGGGCCTCCAGTAAAGTAGTGCCGAAGTCCACTTGTAGTGTGACTTTTTGAGACATGTCCGGCCCATTGCCATTTCTGTCGAGCCATCCGCTTTGCTACATCCGCCACCCCTATTTTTCTTCGCAGCTCCTCGTTTCGTACTTTATCTCTTAATGTTATTTGCAGCATTGATCTTTCCATTGCCCTTTGGCAGATTTTCAGTAGGTTTACGCTCTTCACCGTGAGGGTAGTTGTTTCAAGTCCATATGTTGCCGCTAGTAGAATGCATGCATCATAGAGTTGCCTTTTAATGTTTATTGCTATTACCGGATCTCGGAGTATATGTTTCAGATTGCCAAAAGCCGCCCATGTCAGTCCTATCCTTCTGGTAATTTCAGCCGTCTGAT
>JARJDX010092856.1:0-10941 GCA_030264735.1 Gymnusa sp. GC000175
AGCTTCTCACCGGTTCCAATCAAATTATTTATCTATTTCTTTGGTTACAACAACCTTGAATGGTGAATTTTGTTAGCCTTGAAGACCACTAATATCTATAGAATTTTATCAAATTTGTCCTACTTTCATTATAATATTATTAATTATTCATTCTTTAATAAAACAATAACAATAAATAATTTTTTTTAATGGGTGATTATAAAATGTAGCATTGGATTTGATTTGTGTGTTCGGCATGTCTTGTAGAATGAAAACGTTTGTTAAAATGCTAATAGGAAGGATAAAGTTAAAGGATTTGAACAAATTGATTATTGATTAACTACAGTCGAACTTCCATAACTAGAACTTCTATAAATCAAATTTTTCTATATCTCGATTTTTTTTTCGCAAATTGCTTTTTTGCTAATTCAGTAATTCGAATTTTCCATATCTCGAATATTTTTTGTGAACTATGATTATTCGACTTAGGGAAGTTCGACTGTACTTTAATTTGTAATGATTTTTTTTAGTAAAGTCCTAGATTTAAAAGATGAATATTTTTCTTCGTACTCTTTGTTAAGTTAGGTTAGGTAAGGTTATGTTAGGATATTTACGCGCTGCGCTATTTAAACATAAAAGAGTTGGTAAGGGATAAACGGGGTGTTGGCAGTAAGAAGACGGTGAAAGGTGGTGAAAGAAAAAGTGAAATATTGACATCACAAAGTAAATAAAAATAGATGTGAAGCCACACGCCATCTCTTATGAATTAGGTAGACTATACTTGTGCATGTTAGGCAACCCTACATGCATAAGTGTTGCGCCATCTTGTGCAGAGTAACCCTACCTCACACAGACACAGTCATTATTTCGTGATAGAGATGGCGTCAAATCACAAGACCTAGAGTTTAAGGGCGGGAGGAACAATTTTGATTCAGAAAACCTCAAAATGTCGACATCCGATAAAATCTCAATTTGTTTCGCCCGACTACTATACTTTCCTTTTCGTGAAAGTAAAAAAAAAAAAAATTAAAACGAGACATTGTTATAAGCAATTAATTCCATCAATTATAAAATTGTGTCTATTTCAACCTTGCTCCAAATTCTTAGCTCGGTTTTAACTACAACACAGCACACATTACTCTTTATTTTATTACTGCAGCATACACAAACGTTTTACTTAAAGGTCAATGCTGAAACAATAAGTTTTAGCCTCTATTACACCACTCACATGCAGGGCTCTGATTTAATACCGTTGCAGTAAATTTAAATGCATTTCCTTTACGAAACGACACAAAAAAATTCTTTACGTACCTCGTGAATATTTAAATTTGACGCCGCGCGCGTTTGTTTTATTAATTATATAAAACGTTCACGGGGGATTTAATTTAAATTAAATTTAAATTGGCTGAAACTTCGGAGAGTTTTTTTTTCTCCTGTTTATTAATGGCGGAATTATTATTAGAGTCTATTTTTAAAACTGAAAACAATTATTTGACGTGTGGTAACTAGATACATAAATTAGAATATTTATTCTATAAATAAAATAAATTTAACTTTCTAATGCAGGTTGGGAAAGCGGGAAAATGTGTGGTGATAAAAAATATGGGGAGAGGAAGAAATGTGTTATTAAAATTTATTTTTAAATATGCGAATTTATATATTTTTACACTACACACGGGTGGTTATAAATATTTATGTGTTTGGTACGTTGTGTATTTTAATTTTTGTAAAATCAATAATGGCTAGTTGTTTTATTCATTTCATCTTCACTGGGAACAATCGCTGATTTGTTTTTGATTAATTTGAAATGTTTCAGTGATATGAATCAAAAATTGATTAATACATTCACCTTGATGTGTATTTTTCCCACAGGATTTTGATTAATTAAATTTTTACCTAAAGTGCATCAAATTAACAACGTAAAACGTATTTTCATGCTCCAAATTAATTAATTAATTTCATTTTGTATCCACTTCAATAATTTTGTTTGATTTTTGTTTATTAGCTAGTAAGGGATTTATTATTGTTATTATTATTATTACTATTATTATTATTATTTGTTCATTTATTTTTAAATGTCAAAATTTGTTAGAATATGTCAAAACTTTACTTAAAAATACACAAAAAATTACTTGAAAATGTCCAGAAATTGTCAAAATTTGTTCTAAAAATTTATAATTATGCTCGTAAATGGTAAATATTTTTTTAAAAATGGCAAAAACACATTTGCAATCGCAAAAATTTGATTAAAAATATCAATAAATCCAAGAAAATTATAGAAACTTTTAGAAAAGGTCAAAAATTTACTACAAAAAGTTAAAGTTCGTTTCAAAATGTTAAAAATATACTCGAAAAAGTTAAACTTTGTTTAAAAATGACAAAAGTAAGATATAAAATGGCAAAAATTCGAGTGAAAATAAAAAAATTTAAATTAAATTGCAAAAATATGTCAAAAATTCTTTAAAAATAAAAAAATACGATCAAAAATAAAAGAAATTAAAAGGATATGTCAATTTTTTTTGAAAATTTTATAAGTACTCTCGAAAAAGGCAAAAATTTAAATAAAAAGACAAAAGTATGATCGTAAATGACAAAATTTAAATCTACATACATTTATAGAAGATAACAAAGCCGGATCGAAAATGTCAAAAATTTGCAGAAAAAATTAAAATTAGTTTGAAAATTTAATAAATACGCTCGAAAATGATAAAAATTCGGTCAAAAAAGCCAAAAATATTGGATAAAATGGCAAGTGTGCTCTGTAATGATAAATTATTTTTTTAAAAAGATCCAAATTTTTAGAAAACAGTCAAAAATTCTCAAGAAAATGTTACTTTATTCAAAAATATCAAAAAATTGAAATTAAGAAAAAAAATTGTTGAGAAAGTTAAATAATTTGTTAGAAAATGCTAAAATTTGTTAGAAAACTTCAAAAATTTGTTTAAAGAATAAATATTTCGTTAAAAAATATTAAATTAAAAATGTGCTCAAAAATAACAAAAATTTGTTACAAAACAAGAAAACTCGTTTTTAAATAGGAAAATTACGCTTGGAAAATACATTCGAAAATGTCAAAAATTTGTTTATAAAACTCAAAAATTCGGTTAAAAAAAGTAAAAATTTGTTAAAACGAATCAAAATTTGTTCAAAAATGACAAAAATTCATTTCAAATTAAAAAAATTCCTTAAAATTTGCAAAAATTTACTTAAAAATGTCAAATTTCTTTTATCTTGTATGTCAAAATTTATTTAAAAATGTCAAGTATATGCAACATAAGCAAAAATTTCAAAAATCCTTTGGAATATCTCCCAATAATTTGTTGAAAATGACAAAATTTCGATTAAAAATGTAAATTTTTATTCAAAAATGTCAAAAGTTTACTACAAAATGGTAAAAGTTATTTGAAAATTTAAATATACATTAAAATGAGAAAAAGTACACTCTAAAACTCCAAAGATTTATTTAAAAATAAAAAAATGTCAAAAATTCGAGGAAATTTGAATGATTTCGAAAATTTGCTCAAAAAATGTCAAGTTTTGTTATTTTGTTATAAATTGTCAGTAATTTGCTTAAAATTCTTAATTTTTTTTTAATTTCTTCTTTTAGAATTCTTGAAAATAGCTAAAATATGTTTAAGGTTATGCGCACCTCCAATTAGTCAGAATTTGGCGAGCTGCGTTGAGCACTAGCCGTGTATAAGTTATAACTTTTTTGTAAATCAAGTGCACAGATCAGTTTTGAAAAAAGGCTTGCTTTTTAAAAATGTTTTAGTTAAATCTAACATATATGTATAATGCCTCTATCCCCTTGTTTTCTTTGTAAATGAACTCTTTTTAAGCAGGCTAGTAGGAGGTGCGTATTGTTTTTTGTTAATATGTTAAATGTGTAAAGAAATGTCAAAAATATGTCTTGAAATTACAAAAATTCATTTTTAAATGTCAAAATTTGTTGGAATATGTCAAAAGTTTACTTAAAAATACGCAAACAATATGCTTGAAAATGTCCAGAAATTGTCAAAATTTTTTTTTGAAAATTTAAAAGTATGCTCTTAAATGGTAAATATTCTTTTAAAAATGGCAAAAATACATTTGCAATTGGCAAAAATTTAAATAAAAATATTAATAAATCCTAGAAAATATTTGATATTTAAAACTTTTATATTTAAAACTAAAAATTAACTGGAAAATGTTAAAGTTCGTTTGAAAATGTCAAAAATAAACTCGAAAAAGTTCAAATTTGTTTGAAAATGACAAAAGTAAGCTTTAAAATGGCAAAAATTTAAGTAAGAATGAAAAAATTTAAAAAAATTACATAAATATGTTAAAAATTCTTAAAAAAATAAAAAAATACGATTGAAAATAAAAGAAATGAGAAGGACATTTTTCTGAAAATTTTATAAATACTCGAAAAAGGCAAAAATTTAATTAAAAAGACAAAAATATGATCGTAAATGACAAAAAATCTTTTAAAAATTTAAACCTACATAAATTTATAGAACATAACAAAGCCAGATCGAAAATGTCAAAAATTTGCAGAAAAAAAGTAAAATTATTTTAAAATTTAATAAATACGTTCGAAAATGATAAAAATTTGGTCGAAAAAGTCAAAAATATTGGATAAAATGGCAAAGTATGCTCTATAATGTTAATTTATTTTTTTAAAAATATTCAAATTTAAAGAAAACAGTCAAAAATTCTCTAGAAAATGTCATACTTTATTAAAAAATGTCAAAAAAATTTTAAATTAAAAAAAAAAATTGTTTATAAAGTTGAATAATTCGTTAGAAATTGCTAAAATTTGTTAAATATCTTTAAAAATTCGTTTAAATATTTCGTTAAAAAATATTAAAATAAAAATGTGATCAAAAATAACAAAAATTTGCTACAGAACGTAAAAACTTGGTTTCAAATGCAAAATTACGTTTGAAAAATACGTTGCAAAATGGCAAAAATTTGTTTGAAAAAAATCAAAAATTTGGCAAAGTAAAAGTAAAAACAAATCTAAATTTGTTCCATAATGACAAAAATTCGTTCCATAAAGACAAAATTTCTTGAAATTTCAAAACTATACTCGAAAATGGCAAAAATTTTTATCTTTTGTGTCAAAATTTATTTATAAATGCTCAAAAATGTCTAGAATTTGTATAGAAATGCAAAAACATAATCAAAAATTTTAAAAATTCTTTAAAATATTTCCAAATAATTTGTTGAAAATGGCAAATTTTGATTAAAAATGTAAATTTTAATTCAAAAATGTCAAAAGTTTACTACAAAATGGTAAAATTATTTGAAAATTTAAATATACATTAAAATGAGAAAAGGTACACTCTAAAACTTCAAATATTTATTGAAAAATGCAAAAATGTCAAAAATTCCTCGGAAACGATCCAAATGTCTTAAAAAATTACAGTAATTTGCTTAAATTTCTTAAAAAAATTATTTAAAAATCTCTTCTTCAAGAATTTACCTAAAACTAGCTAAATTGAAAAATAAAAAAATGACAAAAATTTCTCGAAAAAGATCCAAATGATTTCGAAAATTTGCTTAAGTTTTGTTATTTGTCAGTAATTTGCTTAAAATTCTTAAATTTTTTTTTAAATATCATCTTTTAGAATATACTTGAAAGTAGCTAAAATATGTTTATGGCTATGCGCACCGCCAATCAGTTAGAAATTGTCGGGCTGCCTTGAGCACTAGCCGTGTATAAGTTATAACTTTTTTATAAATAAAGTGTACAGATCAGTTTTGTTTTAAATTGTTTTTGACTGTGTTCGTGTTTATTGTTTTTTTTTGTAGAAGTCGTAAATCTTTGTAGTTTTTTTTTTTGCTTATCCATTACCTTTCCATCTCGAAATTACTAAGTATAGTAATCGCGAAATTTTTCAAAATCGAGATTTTTGCGCAAATATCCGTTTTCAACTCCCCTCATTCAGAAAATGTTGTTTTCCAAGTGTTGTCTGTCTGTGTGTCTGTGCGTGTCCTCTCTACAGGCCAGACGGTTAAACTGACCGGCCTGAAAATTTATATTTAAGCTTTCAACAATAATTGTAAGATCCCTGTGACTTTTGGCTAAAATCCACCAACCGGAAGTGGTAGTTTATTCTTTAGGTTTTTCGCAAATATTTCACAAACTATCAAGTTTATGGTAAAAACATAAAAGTACAAAAGGGTTAAGAATTAAATTTGCAATAAATTTTGAACTTATCATTTTTTTTAAATTTAACATTTTAAGATCTCATTCTTGTTCGTTGCAAAGACACGTTTTATTAAATTTATGCCAATCAAGTAGCAGAGACATACTGTCATTATAATCAGCTGAAAATTAAAGAAATAGATTATATATCATTCAAAAGTGACAGATGTCATTAACAGAATTATTACCAACATACATTTTATAACAAAATAAATTTGCAAAAACATACTACCAACCTAATTGGCTAATAATTAATAAAGAGTAGTGATGTTTTTTTTAAAAGCAACGCATATGTTTCAAATTTGTAAATGACACACCTTCATTTTTTTTTTAATAATTTTGTTTAATAATTAAATTTTATCATAAAACGTTAAGATTTGAAAGCTTATAACAGTATAAACGTAATTTATACAACTTTTGTTTGAAGTTTTAAGTAGAATCAGTCACCCGCATTGACTTTACACCTGGTTAGTTTGGAAAAGATGTCTTTATAGCTGAAATATTTTAATATTTTATTTTAAATGATGATACACAAAAAAAGCTTTTCGAAAGGTAATAAACAAAGTTTAATATTATTAAAAAATTTACTATTTGTTATCCTTTATAATTTAGTAATTAGCATTATTTATAGAAGGTAAAGGTTACTTAGTAATGAATTAAAGTTGGTATGAATTAAACTTTTACTCACGTAGTTAATGTATTTCTGGGCCATTAATTTCTCAGATTTAATTTTTCCAGCTTTATTTTGATATCTCGAGGATATAGAACGAAACAAGGCGGATGGAAAACTCGGATGATTAATGTGCGGAATAAAACCCCTTTCGGTTTATGTATTTCATTACTTAAATTTATTGATTTTCTTCTTTTCTCTCGCACATAAAAATCATTTTCGCCGATGGAAAAAAAATTTAATTTATTTCCATGATTTATTTGTATCAACTTATCAAATAAAATATTGTTATATGAAAAAAAAAACACTCACGTGTACAGCGGATTATTTTCGACAGCAAAAAGTTGACTCACCTGAAAAAAAAAAGATACAAATATAGAGCCTGACCAGTATGTAATGGCATGTGAAAAAATATTTTAAATAAAATTTTCCATCAAATTTTGCATTGTGTCACCATTAAATTTTTCTGCAAATTTTTGACATTTGCGATCCGGCTTTATGTTCTATAAATGTATGTAGGTTTAAATTTTTTAAAGATTTTTTGTCATTTACCATCATATTTTTGTCTTTTTATTCAAATTTTTGCCTTTTTAGGGTAACTATGAAATTTTCAAAAAAAATTGACATGTTCTTTTGATTGATTTTATTTTCGATCGTATTTTTTCATTTTTTAAAGAAGTTTTGACATATTTGTGCAATTTATTTTTAAATATTTTCATTATTACTTGAATTTTTGCCATTTTAAAGCTTATTTTCGTCATTTTTGAAAAAATTTCGTTCTTTTCCAAGAAATTTTTGACATTTTTGCATTTTTAAATAAATATTTAAAGTTTTAGAGTGTACTTTTACCCATTTTAATGTACATTAAAATTTTTAAACAAATTTTACCATTTTGAATAAAAATTTTTATTTTTATTTAAAATTTTGCCATTTTTAATAAATTAGTTGAAAGTTTTCTAAGTTAAAAAATTTTTGCTCACGGTACTTGACATTTTTGATCATTTTTAAATAAATTTTGACAAATAAGATAAAAAAAATTGACATTTTCGAGTATATTTTTGCAATTTTTAAAAAAAAAATTCATTTTGAAACGAATTTTTGTCATCTTAGGACAAATTTTGATTCGTACTAACAAATTTATACTTTTTTTAACCGAATTTATGATTTTTTAAATTTTTTTTGCCATTTTCGAACGTATTTTTCAAGCGTAATTTTCTCATTTAAAAACGTTTTTTCAGGTTTTGTAGCAAATTTTTGTTATTTTTGAGCATACTCTTCACATTTTTAATTTATTATTTTTAACAAAATATTCATTCTTTAAACGAATTTTTGAAGTTTTTTAACAAATTTTAACATTTTCTAACAAATTATTTCTTAACAATTTTTTTCTCAACTTCAACAAATTTTTGACATTTTTGAATAAAATATGACATTTTCTAGAAAATTTTAGACTATTTTCTAAGAATTTGAATATTAAAAAAAAAAAAAAAATTAACATTATAATATAGAGCAGTGCTGTCCAACTTCTATAGAAACGCGGGCCATTTTTTCATTGGAAATTCTTTCGGGGGCCACAAAAAAAAGTAACTAATTGAAAACCCCAAAAAAATTACTTTTGGACAATAAAAAGAACATTTTGGTAATTTAATCTAAATTATTACATTTATAAATTTATAACTTGATTTTGTTCGCGGGCCAGAAAAATCTTCCCTCGGGCCGAATGCGGCCCGCGGGCCGCCAGTTGGACAGCGCTGATATAGAGCATACTTTGCCATTTTATCTAATATTTTTGACTTTTTAGACCAAATTTTTATGATTTTCGAGCGTATTTATAAAATTTTTAGACTAATTTTATTTTTTTTGCAAATTTTTAATCCGGCTTTGTTATGTTCTAGAAATGTATGTAGGTTTAAATTTTGAAAAGAGTTTTTGTCATTTTCGATCATATTTTTTTTTTAATCAAATTCTTGCCTTTTTCGAGTATTTATGAAATTTTCAATAAAATTTTAACATTTTTTTTTTTGATTTCTTTTAATTTTGATCGTATTTTTTATTTTTTAAAGAATTTTTGACATATTTGTGCAATTTTTTTTTAAATTTTTCATTTTTACTTGAACTTTAGCCATTTTAAAGCTTACTTTCCTCATTTTTAAACAAATTGTAACTTTTTCGAGTATATTTTTGACATTTTTATACGAACTTTAACATTGTCCAGTCACTTGTGTGCATTTTCTAAAAGTTTTTAATATTTTTTAGGATTTATTAATATTTTTAACAAAATTTTCCCCGATTGCGAATGTATATTTGCCATTTTTGAAAGAATATTTACCATTAACGGGCATATTTTTAAATTTTTTGAACAAATTTTGACAATTTTTTTGATATTTTGAAGCATATTTTTTGCCTATTTTAAAGTAAACTTTTAACATATTCTAATGAATTTTGACATTTAAAAATAAATTTTTGCATTTTAAGACATATTTTTGAATTTTTTTTTTCAAGCGACCCATATTAACAAAAAGCAAAGTCCACCTCCCACTATTGTATTAAAAACTTTTTCAAAATGTCAAAAATTAACTACAAAATGTTAAAGTTTGCTTAAAAATGTCAAAAATATACTCCAAAAAGTTAAAATTTGTTTGAAAATGACGAAAGTAAGCTTTAAAATGGCCAAAATTAAAGTGAAAATAAAAAAATTTAAAAAAAAATTCACAAACATGTCAAAAATTCTTTGAAAAATACAATCGAGAGAAAAAAAAATCAAAAGAAAATGTCAAATTTTTTTTTTAAATTTTATAAATACTCTCGAAAAAGAGAATAATTTTATTAAAAAGGCAAAAATATGATTACAAAGAAAACAAGGGGGTAGGGGCATTACACATATATGTTAGTTTTAATTAAAAATATTTTAAAAGCAAGTCTTTTCTCACAAAACTGATCTGTGCACTTGATTTACAAAAAAGTAATAACTTATACACGGCTAGTGCTCAAGGCAGCTCGAGAAAGATGATATTTTTAAAGGGATTTTTTAAGAATTTTGAGCAAATTACTGACATTCAACAAAACTTGACATTTTATAAACAAATTTAAAAAAAAAAATTTGGATCTTCTTCGAGAAATTTTTAACATTTTTTCATTTTTAAATAAAAAATGGTAGTTTTAGAGTTTACTTTTACCCATTTTGATGTACATTTAAATTTTCAAATAAATTTTACCATTTTGTAGTAAACTTTTGACATTTTTGAATAAAATCTTACATTTTTAATCGAAATTTTGCATTTTTTAATAAATTACTTGGAAATTTTTTGAAGGAGTTTTGAAATATTTGCTTATGTTGCAAATAATTGACATTTTTTATCATTTTTAAATAAATTTTGACATATAAGATAAACAATTTTGACATTTTCGAGTATATTTTTGCAATTTTTAAGGAATTTTTTTTATTTTAAAACGAAATTTAGTCATTTTAAAACAAATTTTAATTCGTATTAACCAGGGCTGCGAACCGTTAAAAAATTCGAACCGGTTCCGGTTCTCGCTTTACACATTTTTTTAAGGTTCGGTTTTCGTTCCGGTTCGCTATTTTTATTTATTAAACCGGTTTTAAACCGGGTCATACCTCAAACACCAAGCAATATTTTTGTAATATTCTTGGATTTTTAAATAATTCATTTAATTATAAATATTTTCTGTAGATTTTATTAAATTCCTATTTTGCAGAACAAAATGGCGGACGATTAGGTCGTAAAAAAATATTTTTTATATTTTGTGTATTTTGCAAATTTTGATTCGACGTCTCATATTTTAAACACCAAGCAATATTTCTGCAAAATTTTAGGATTTTTTAATACGTAATTTAATTATTATTATTTTCTGTAAATTTTATTATATTTAAATGGCAGACGATTAGGTCGTAGAAAAATATTTTTTGGATTTTGTGTATTTTGCAAATTATGACTTCAACGTCTCACATTTCAAACACCAAGCAATATTTTTGCAAAATTCTTGGATTTTTAAATACGTAATTTAATTATTAATAATTTCTGTAGATTTTATTAAATTCCTATTTTGCAAAACAAAATGGCGGACGATTAGATCG
>JARJDX010092879.1:0-10046 GCA_030264735.1 Gymnusa sp. GC000175
AATTGCCGCTGAACCTCAATTATGGACTCTGTTCTGATAAATGCTGTAACACAAAAAATACGCTGCTGCCCCGGTCACGAATTCATGGTAAATAAACTGCATTCTATTCTTAACAAATTCCCTACCTGATAATCGTCAATACCTATTGGCGGACCCTGTATGTTATGTTAAAGAACATACTGTGCACCATTATGTGCGAAATACGCTCGTTGACTGCGTGGAAAGCTTTTATATTTTCTTTAAGCGATGTGCATATCAGGAAACTTGTGCCATACACCTGCGATCTGGCGCAGCCGCTATCCAAAATATGTAGTCTCCTGACTACGTTATCCATCTCTTGCTGCTTCCATCATATTTCTTGTAATGCCACTAGTTTTAGTTTGTAGTAACTAGCTACCTGTTCAATAGCTCCTGTCTGATAAAGGGTGCATTCATTCCGAGCAGCGAAGCTCTATTTCTTTGCCCTTTTTTTTGCCGTAGTTGTTGCCGTTTGTTTCCAATATGTTCATGGGCTTATTTGGACTTTTTTTCCGCTTAACTCTTTCTTCCTCATTCTCCTCCATACGGGTTTTTACCGCATCTTAGGAGGTGTTGGTCAGGTATTCAGGGATCACCCAGCGTAGAAGTTAGAGTAGGACCTGGGTAGGTTCTGAGCGATTGTTGTGCGGTACTCATGCCCTACCCTTTTGATCCCTGGAAGATTATTAGCAGTGTGCATTCAAGTTGGATGTTTCTTTTCAATATGGAGAAATAGTGATGCCGAAATGGCTCTCCCTAAAGAAAGTTCCTTGCAGATATTTAAATTTAAAAAAGTGGTCTTTTATACAAGTAGATCATCGTGAATTTAAGCTGTCAAAAGATCTTCATTAAAGTCGGACGGACGGTCTTCCTGAATATAAGAAATCATTTATCTTAAAATAAAGATAATTATATAGACTTTGAAGAAAAAGAAGATGATGAAGAAGAGGAAAAAGATGCAGAAGAAGAAGAAGAAGATGGTAACTTCTTAATTTATTAAGTTTTTCGATTAGTTTAAACTCCACAAAAAATGTTGTGTGCTAGTCATATCTTCATTTTTTTATTTGTGCCAAAACAAACAAACCAATAGGTATGTGGTTAAATCTTAACTAAAAAGAACAGAGCGCACACTTATACTTAAATAACGTAACCAGCGAGCAAGGTAACTGCACATAAATCTAATAACTAAACAAACACGTCGTGCTTTCATAGAATTTAGAAACTGATATGCATTTCCAGTGGTATTGCATAGTGCAAAGGGGTGAACCCCAAACAAGGTTTAGTAAAAGAAACCTATGAAATGTGTGTTTACAGGCGAATACTGAAATAGCATGTCAGCATCAAGGCCAGGCATTAGATGATTTTAGTCTTCGGCATTGCACTGATGTTTTTGGAAAATAGTCTTTAGTGGTAGTCATGTTTATTTTAATACTTTATAATATGGAAGGATCTTAGAAAGAAATAAGAAAATTGTGAATAGTCACTTGACCTGAAAAAACGCATTCGCAACAGTAAAATATAACGCAATTATTACTATAATAAAGGAAGATAAATTACCGCCCTACCCAAGAAACAGTGCAATTAATGCAAGCCTAAAAGAACGGAGAGTCATTTCATGGTTTAAAAGAAAACAACATACGTGGTGAAAAATAAGGGAGTTAAACAAGGCTGTCCAACTGTCCACTGTCTTCAAGACTATTTATTATAGCGCTGCACGTGCCACAATCCACTCGGAACTTACCACAATTACAGCTTAGCTAAGATAAACTCGAACAACAATACTGTCGTTGCAGATTATATACTGGTATTAATGGAGAACAAGAAGTATATCAAAGAGCTCGTGGACAATAATATGCCAAATCTGGGGAATTTTGGGATGACTATAATTTGGAATAAGAAACGTGATAAATGGGGACCTGATAGCAGGAAACAATGAGGTTCAAGACAAAGAGTATGGTCTAGATAGGTGACTCACATTTAAAAGAAAAATTTGCCAACTAAAATTTTGGGCTCATATCATTTGTGCAAGCGGAAAGATAATTAGGGAAAATAAAAATTTAGGAAGACATTGCTCTACATGAAACACCACAGAACTGTAAATAGGTTTCGAAAAAGAACACTGGGAAGAATGGATAAAACAAAAAGAATCAATAAACATTAAAAAAAGAGGATATGGCACATGGAAAAAATATCAGATATCGATATTGAATAAGACGAAATGAATGAATAGAAGGAGTGAAAAAAATATGTAGACGACGATGAAGATTTATGTGCTTCCGAGACGTTTAAAGCGATTATGGTCTCAAAGTTAATAATGTGATTCGTAATATTTTATATTGGTGAGGACCACCATTTTCGAAGGGACGTCACCTAGAAGGTGGAAATTAAGCCCATTTCTGACGTTAGACGAATCAAAATATTACAGCTCGCCGCTCCTATTTCCCAAAATATTTGCGGCGCGGGAGCGCTCTTTTTAAAAAATTTGACTATTTTACTATTTATTTTAAAAGGCAATGAATCAGTAATGGCTAAAAATTACCACTGGTGCATTAGCTATTGCTGTTGTTGATTTTTTAGATTTTGTGAGAGTTGAATAATCTTATTCCTCAGTAAGTTTCACCATTATCTTTTACATATTATGATGAATATGATATCAGATTTGTTATATATTGCTATTGCTATTTGCTATATATATATGTTTTTTAGCATTCTTTAATCAAATGCAGTTCTATGCGTAGGTTTCGTATTCCACTTGTTCTCAATTTTTTGAAACTTTTCTTGTGGTTTTTCTAGTTTTATCATATCTGTACAATGTTTAATTTGTCTTTTATTTTTGCTTGGTAGTGTTTTTTTTTTCTTTTCATCTTTGATTATTTGTCTGCGTCTTTTTTTTTAATGGTGTAAATTTCTAACTCTAATGCATTATTTCTTTTTCTTTTTTTTCTGCACTTGACATTTGAGATGCTGCATTTTTAACTTTTCCTGCTGGTTCTTCATTTCAAATTTTATCACCCGTTTCCTTTTTTAAAATATAGGTTTCAACCTATATTTTCGCTAACGATTTTCTTTATGGTCTCATATTTTCATTTTCCCTTTTCTCGTTAATTCTGTTTGGTATTTATGCTTCTAATTATTTTAGGTAGAGATATTTCATGCCATTATCTTGAAATAGCAAGTAATTTGTATACTTTCTCCGCACTTGTGTTTTATTTAAAAAAAAATTGTTTCTGATATAGCTAATAATAATAGGTAATGGTTTGACCTATTTGTGGTCCTCTATAAACCGTGTTGTCTGTTCTTAGTTCCTTATCTTTTGATTAACTATGACGAAAACCTCACTTTTTCATTTGAAGTCTTTTTTTTGTATTAAAAAGGGACTCTTTATTTTAAATTCGTTAAAATATTATGTAAAGTATCTTAGTCCGTCTGCATTGCTAATTATTATATCTTTTTCCAACAAATAAAAAATTAAAAAGTTTAGGACGTACACGTACGTCAACAAAATTTCTTTTTAAAGTATTTGTTCGTTGCGTTGTAACCAATTACGCGCAGTACCTCAATTTCATTTACGAAGTAAATGAAAGTATAGTAATCGCGAAAATATTTGAATTCGATATTTTTACGAAAATATCCGTTTTTGATTCCTCTTATTCAAAAAATGTGTCCTATGTCCTCTCTAAAGCCTACATTACTAAACTATGCGGCCTGAAAACTCATATTTAAGCTTTTAACAAAAATTGAGAGGTGCCAGTGACATTTGGCTGAAATCCACTAATTGGAAGTGGTAGTTTTTTAGTTAGATTTATCGTTTTTTTGCAAATATTTTAAAAACTATTAAGTTTAAGGAGAAAACTTAAGAGTACAAAAGTGTTTAAAATAAAAACAAATTTTGTTCATACCATATTTTTTAATTTAACATATTAGGAACTCACCCTTGTTCGTTGCTAAGCAACATTTTAATTAAAATTATTCCCATGAAGTTCCAGAGACATACTGTTATTATAATCAGCTGATAAATGAATGAAATATAAAGTTGCAGACATACTATATTTTTGTCAAATGTAAGGGGTAGCTCCCAATTAGTAAATGACCACACCTCCAATTTTTACGTACAGCAATTTTGTGACAAATAATAATTTGGTTACAATAACAGTGAAGTAAATTGAAAAATGAATGAACTCGTTTACAATGATTCGCATAATCTTACAACATGACGCATTGGTTAATAATGCGTGGGCTTAAATATATTTCTGATGTTTCATGACCTGAAAAACGTTTTTTATATTCAAGTAAATTGATCAATTTAAAATTTTATTAGCCATCAGACAAGTAATTTAATAAAAAAGCAAAATGTAAAATTGGATATTTATGTTAACAAAGCAACATTTATAAGGTAATAAAACAAATACTTAATTTATTTAAAAAATAAAATTTGTTTTTGTTGCTTTTTTATATTTTTAGTTGCGGTTGTGAAGTGGACAGTGTGTTAGCGATTCACCCCATTCTCCCCTATATCAGTGACGGGACTGAGGGGGTTGTTGGGGGTGGTTAGGTGATGTGTACGCCGTGGGTCGGAAGCAGTTCTAAGCGACGTTATGTCTAATCGATGCAGTGCTGCGCGCCTGGTCTTGGCCATTACGCACCTTAATAGCCTTTCTGTAGCTGTCTGTACCGCGGTTGCTCTCGCTCGATTTGTTTCACACTCTCTACCCCCTTAGTATTGTTTTCCCCGTTATTATAAGATCGCCACTAACTTTACTCATGATTTTAACATTACACGATAATAGGCACGCGTGCGTTTTACTTATTTATAATTTGCAGCTCTAAAATTATTACTTTACTTATTAACACCGAATTAACTTCTTACACAATCTAACCAAACACACCTTACAATCAATAAACGAAGCTCGAATGATTTTTAGAAACACAAAAAAAAATCCTCACCTAGCTTTGGCACAAACTGATAATTGTTAATGATAAATTGGGTCACAATTGGATATCTAAACAATCCTCGTAACACCTATTATTATTAGAATTAGATTAATCAGGAAGATGAATTAGATCAAAAAACTTGCGGCGAACCAAGAGAAACTATTGCTAGAAACCATAAGCCATCCGTTCAATCATCTTCAATTACTTCACAATAATTAGCGGCCAGTGACGACCTAAAGTAATGGATCCATCATCCCAACGGACAGGAACAATGAAAATCCACACTTTCACATTACAACAAAAACACCACCTCATTCTGTACGTATTAGAAAAGGATTACAACTTGTTTGTCATCAGTCATCCAATACTATCAGGACTCAATTGATTTATTGCCCACAACATACGTTCTTTTTATTTCATACAATTCCATAATAATTTCATTAATTAAAATTATATATATTAAGTATAATTTTAGAACTTAATAACTTTTGAACAAAATTCATAAAAATAAATTTTAATAAATTAAAAAAAATTAAATTAATAATTGTAAATTTTCTTACTTTCGGGTTTATTCGCGTACTTTTATTGTTTGTTCCCAACGTTTCGCTCTCTATCACAGGAAACATTCTCAAGAGAGAAAATTCCGAAGAGTGAAGGCTTTGTTAACTATAGTGGGGTTGAGAATTTAATAATGAAAACAAATATTTCCAGGTATCGCTTATTTTAAAGCTCTGTTCTCGATTTGAGTTAAAGGGGTTTATAAATAATCCAAATCGCCTCACATACCTTGCGTTTCTTATAATAAAGAATTATAGTCCTAATTTGTCGTTTTGGTCTCGTCAAAAAATTTTAAATTGCACTTCTTCTTTCTGTAGCGCTACAACCTTTGTGGGTCTTGGCCTGCTCAACCAGTCTCTTCCTGCTTTTTTTATCCTTAACAACTCGTACCCAACACTTAACCTTCATTTTACATAGGTAGTCTATGGAATCGTCTCTTTACTTTTTTTGTCGGTTTTTCTATACTACGTGTTTCGACAGATACCCAGTTGTTTATTCTATGACATATTCTGGTATTCTTCATCTTCATCACATAACCGAACCATCTTAACCTTTGGCTTTAATAAATCGTATTATATTTGCACTTTTAATCAGATCTTTCAGTTCGTGGTTCAGTTTGATCCTCTGCCCTCCGTTTTCTTCTTGTGCGGGCCCAAATATCTTGCTTAGTACTTTTCATCAGCAATTTTTAGCCGTTCTATATCTGCTTGCTTTAAGGTCCAAGTTTCGCATGCATACGTCATGACAGGTCTTATGATTATGTTGTACATTTGTAATTTAGACTTTCTAGTAATAAATTAGGATGCGAGCATCGTATAATCATATGTTGTTCGGTTACCTGAATTTATACGGTTTTTAATTTCTTTACTTATCTTGTTATCCTGGTTTATTTCATACATTCTTCGTTTATCTGTAGGTAAGCTAGTTGACCTTCGTTATTATTCTTTTTTTGGTGCATCATATATTGTGTCTTTTCTTCGTTTATTTATACACCTACTTTGAGTAATTCTTCCCAATGACAGCTTCTTACAGATGTATGGTGCATTGTGCTCTTAATACCATATTATCGGCCTGAGATAGCAGTTGTTTGCTCCTTATTGTAATTATTCCGATGTTATTAATATTTCTTTTGGCTCCTTCATGTGCCAAATTAAAAAAAAGTGCAGATAGGGCATTTCCTTGTCTTCCTTCACTGTCTATTGTAAACTAGTCTGTTGTTTCGTCTTGAATTCTTACTAGTGATTTGCTTCCGTAACGGGTTAATTATTTAATATTAAGAGATCTTGTGATATTCCCATTATCTTTGGTTGTAGCAAGGTACTTCTATTTATCGTACGCTTGCTTGAAGTCCACATACAGGTTGTATAGGCATATATTATTTCCAGCATAGTTTTTATTTATTGTATTGTATGCATATGGTTTATCATTGTTTTGTTTTTCGGAATCCTGCTTGATATTCTCCTACTATCTCTTCGCTATATAGAGTCATACTGTTATAGAATATATTCGATATAATCTAACGTGTGTCTAATAGAGTAATTCCTCTGCAGTTACTACACAGCTTTTATTCGCCCTTTGCGTGTATTGGTTATATTATTTCTATTTTCCATTCTTCTGGTGTACTTTCTACTTTCCATATTTTGATCATCAGTTCATTCGTTTCCATAGTTCTTCGCCTCTGCACTTAATTATTATAGCAGGTATTGTTTCTATACCGGGAGCTTTGCCGTTTTTAAGTTTCCTTATGTTTTTTTCAGTAGTGGGGTCTGGGACTTCTGGCTCTACCAAATAATATTTATTATTTTGTCTAGCGCCGTCTTTCCTCACTACTTGTAGCAATTCTTGAAAATATTCTTTCCATCGCATCAGTATTTCAGTTTCTTCTGTTATTATATTATCACTCTTACTTTTGTATGCATCTACCATGGGTATAAAGGAATTATTCTGATTTTCTTCTTCTTTATAAAACTTTCTACTATTTCTATTATTTTTTAGTCCCTCAAGTTCTTCTTGTTTCTTTATCATTATTTTTTTTTCTTCTTCATAAATAGCTTTCTCGACTTTTTCCTTAGCTCTTTGTATATTAATTTAGTTGCCCTTGTATTTAAGAACATCCATCTTTCTCTGGCCTTAAATTTTTTTAATGTTAGAGTTCTGCACTTATTATCAAACGATTTCCGATTTCTTCTCTTTTTGTGTTGTATTTTCTGCTGCTTGTATTATGGAATACTTTATGTGTTCCCATTCTTGTTCGATTTCCTAATCGTTTCTCATATTTTAAGTTTTTCCATACATTCTTCTGGTACTTGGCTAGCACTTCTTTGTTTTGTAGGTCTTCGAGGTTATACTTATTAGTTTTACTTCCTTGTTTCGCTCCTCTAAGTTTTCTCACATCTAATATTTTTGATGTTCTTCTTTAATTAATCAGAAGATGATCTATTTGATTCACTCCTCTACGCCTGGTATGATCCAAGTGCTCTTATGTATGTGGGAAACTTATGCTTTTTATTATTAGGTCTATTGGTGTGACTAGATTACACACTCTTTCTTCACAAATCTTCTATCATGTAAAGAATGTGCACCCACTATCTTCTTCCAATTATCTTTCTTGTCGATCTTGGCATTAAAGTCACTCAGTACCACCAATGTATCGTGGCAAGACACGTCATCGCAGACATTTTATAGTTCGGCATATAATTGCTTTTTGTCTTCGTCTGATGCATCTTCTATCGGAGCATACGCATAAATCAGTACAATGTTGTGGAAAAGCCCTTATTTCGGATTTGGCACATTCTATCATTTACGGCTTTAAATCCTAGTAATGACTTCTATACGAGTATTTACGATAAATAGCACTCCTTAGGTTTGTCTGTCCTTTACGACGCTTTTTTGAGTAACATGTGTTTTATGGTTTAAGATTGTTAACCTTAAGCCTAACACCCTTTTCGGAGCACCATTTCTCCCGCTCTCGTCCGGTTCGGTTCCGCATCTCAGAGAGGGGTTGCTCAGATTAAAAGGGTTCATCACGTGAAAGTGAGAGTCGGGATTGCATAAGAGGGGCTATGCTACAGTCTCTTTCTGTTTGGCTGTCTTATGGTACGCAGGCACCATCCATTAGAACCCCTTAAATTGCAATTATAACAATTTATTTAGTAAATTTCCGGATTTGAAAAATGAATTTAGACCTGCACACTGTTTGTTAAGTTGTTAGGAGGTGTATTTCTGATGTGACTTAGTTTTGAAGATGACGATTTTTTTTGGAGATTAATGGGCTATATAAACTAGGAAATTTATGACAGGTAAGGATGTTGATGTGAGTTTTCATTTAGATGACTATCTGTGTGAAAGTGTTTCCTGTAAACTGTATGAGCTACTTTACCATTAGTGCATTTTGAAACAGAAATTTTATTCATTACCTTAAAAATAATATCAATTAAAAAAAATAGTACAGGTATGAGGCTATAAGTAAGACAATAATCATCTTAAAAGCTCCCGAAGATTTATTTAGTCCGATGTTGTTTTGCAATTTTGTCTTTAATCCGTTCGAACTATGCATGTTTTGTATTTTCATTTGGGATGATCTATTACTCATAAGAAAACGATGGCAAACTCTTGCACCACATTTTGGTTTCTCCTGGTATCCGTCCTGTGTTCAAAATGTCTACTTTTGCCGCTTTTGTCATCCTCTACTCTCTTCTTGTGTCCACATGTTTTTTCAGTGCTGAATTCTTGTATAGCTTCATCTGGTTACTCCTTGATTGGAGCAACGTTGTCTTATTTGCACAAAAACATGCAAGAAATTTCAAAATTATTCACATTCTACTTATGTATTATTGATTTATTACATTCTATGCCGTCTTCCGATTCCCAATCTTTACTGTCTTCAGTCGTGCCAGTCTTTCTCCTCTAGTCCCAGATTCCTCATTTCTGTTTTAACTTCTTATCATCAACTTCTTTTAAGCCTCCCTTCCTTTCTTCTTTCTTGTGGTTGTGATTGGAACACTCTTTTATGTAGTCTATCGTCTGTCTTTCTCTATGTGTGTCATTACTATGTAAACTGTCTTACTCTTACATCGTATCGTGCTTTACATCCATTATTTCTCTTATCCTGTCGTTTCGTACCATTTCCATCCTTGATCCACCCGCCGGCAGGGCCCCCTCTAGCTTTTACGGCGCCCCGAACAAAAAGACAAATTACCGCCCCTTTTAAAAATTTATATTTATTTTTATATAAAAATGACATGGTTTTAAATTAAAATAAAAACGTATATTTAGAAAGATACATGTATAATTAACAGTACTATAAAACAGTAGAAATAATATAGTACCTCTTTAGTGCTATTACAGTAATGAATTGCTGCATAATCAAACAAACAAAACTAAAAACTTAATAAAAGTAACATGAACTACGCTAAAATTACGTTTCGCAAATATATTGGCGGCTCAGCTCTAGCCAAACATTCCTTCGAGACAGGTAATCAAATTGATTTCACTAATGTGAAGTCCCTCATTAAGGCTCGTGTCCACATGCAAGTAAA
>JARJDX010092893.1:0-12369 GCA_030264735.1 Gymnusa sp. GC000175
GCGGAGTGTAATTTGGACTAAAGTCCATAAATCCTATGCTTTCCGTGTAAATTTATATCACATGCACTTTAAGTGTGCCTATATCATAATAATTCACCCTGCGCATGCTCTATTTTGGCTATAAATTATCTAAATATTGTTACTTTGTTACCATAATGTATTCCATAAATATCTCGTTCGGTAAAAGCTACAAGCTTATTAAGTTTACTTTCCATTACACGATTTAAATGTTTTATGGTAAATTTACTATGGTCATAAATTTTATTTCAATTGAATGGGACTTTATAACCTAATTATATCAATAAGTCATCTACATAATTATGAATATACATATACCGACAAACATATTTTAAACGCTTAGTGGTTAGTTAAATTTTGAATGTTGTAAACATTTTTATTTCTTAAAAGATACAATTAACCAAAATAAAATGCCGGGTTTGGGAAAACTAATGATACTCTTAAAAGACCGGAATAATTATTTACACTAGAAACCTTTTCCACTGATCATCACATACAATTAATAAAGCAGATCTTAATACATACATAGCCTGTAAAAATAAAATCCCTGTGTTAAAGATCGTACTACCACTACCAAAATGGTATAGGTAAATAAGATAGCGCATAAAAGATCACGCACAAAAGATCGTGCCCATAAATATTATGAAGCAGACTTTGGTTTTGCTACCATTTGTACTGGCTTCACAATTTAATATAGAAATTTGACGTTTTCTTATTTATAAATAATTTTTTTTAATTATTTGTTTAATTTTACAAGGTTTTCGACCACCTAAGCCTAACAATTTTTACAGGGCTGTTGCGAATTCGGAAAAGTGTTACAATTGATCAAAAAATTAGACCACGCGCGCTAATATTAAAATTTTAAAGTTGGCATCCGGGATGCTCACTTTTTCGATCCATAAAGCTTTAGACCTTTAGACGTTCTATAAAAAAGTATTGCCAATATTTTTGATTAGAGATATCGTCGTTTTTATTTTTTCTTTTGCAGTCATCACGGCGCCAAACGAAGTAAGCAGCATTAGTGCTTAAATTTGTCAAAGGGAATTATCATTAAAATGTTTTTCTGAGGGTCAAAAGGACTTAAAAATGTTTTTCTTTATAAAAGAACGGAAAAATAGGTGGACCGACTTGCTTAAATCGATTCGAGCGTTTTAACTTTTTTATAGACAATCTTTAATTTTTGTTAAATAAAATTTTTGAATAGGGTCACCTTTTCTGAGACATTAACATGGTATTTTTCAACTTTGAAGACGACGTAATGCCCAACGGAGCTTCGAAAAAAAATGGAGGGTACTAAAAGATATAAACCTTTCAGGCCACTTACTCACCTTTCACAGGCCACTCACAAGTCACAACGACTAAAACTGCGAATTGCCAGTTGGAGCGTAGGTTCGATGACTGAATGTAGCTCTAAACTCAGAAAAGTATTGCAATTATGATGAATCAACATTTGTTGGATACAAGAAATTAAAAAAGAATCTGTCAAAATGACGTAATATTAGGTTAAACTATAAATATCATGGAATAAGACCGCAGAATGGTGGTGATCTTTAAAATAGGCTAGTCAAAGTCAATACGATCAGCGAGCGGCTAAATTCTATTAGGTTCACCCCAGATGACCAATCCTACATGAAAACGGTATGGGCATGCGCTCCTCAGGCTTGGTGCAAAAGAGAGATTTTTAAAATCGAGATTTTTGCGGAAATATCCGTTTTTAACCTCCCTTATTCAGAAAAAGTTAATTTCAAAGTGGTGTCTGTGTGCCTGTCTGCCTGCCTGTCTGTGTGTCCCCTCTACAGCCCAGATGGCTAAACTGATCGTCCTGAAAATTCATATTTAAGCTTTTAACAAAAATTGGGAGGTCCCAGTGACTTTTAGCTAAAATCCAAAAATAGGAAGTGGTAGTTTATTGGTGAGGTTTTTAGTTTTTTTGCAAACATTTTAAATTCTATTTGTTTATGAAAAAAAACATAAGAGTACAAAAGTGTGTAAAAATAAACATTACACAAATTTTGTTTCTATCATTTTTTCAAAATTTAACATATTAAAAACTCATTGTTTTCTGTTGCTATGCAACATTGTTAGTGTAATTTTTCATATCAAGTTTCAGAGACGTAATGTCATTTGATCAGCTGATAATAAATGAAATAAGGTTAACTACCCGTCAAAAGTGATAGACGTCAATAATTGAATTAGTATTGCCAACATACATCTTTAAATATGATAGTTAACCCAAAAAACATCTCAAATTATTAAATGAAAGTCGTGTGGTGACCACACCTTTATTTTTGTATATGTATTTCAGGAGGTTAGAGAACTGTGAGTGGCTACTTCCTTGGTCTATTGCTTGTAAGAATGCCCAGGTCTCGACTCGAAATATTTAATAAAGTTTACAAATACTAGATGGATAGGTGTTGTTTTCTCGATCAGTGTGCGGATTGATTGTAAATGGTCGATGGTGCTGTAACCATTTTTAAAACCAGCTTGTAGAGTTACCGGTAGAGGTAGAACTTGTTTGTATTCTGTTGGTGATAATCTTAGTTAGGAGTTTGTGCGATAAGAGACGAATGGAGGATAGTTTTTTATGTTGTCGTTGTCGCTTTTTTTAAAGAGCAGGATTTTACCATGTGTTTGGTATGTTATTTTTCTTCAGCATATATTAAGAATCAAGTGTGGTGCATTTTCTATAATGGCTGTTTCATTTTTCAGCATCTCACTAGTAATTTTGTTTTCCCCTAGGCTTTTTATTCATTAGTTGTTATGGTGCCTTTATAATTTCTTGTTTTGTTATCTCTGGGATACCTTCTAACCCTATGTTTAGCATAAGCGTTTCTGATGTTTTCGGTATCGTGGAGAAGTAGATTATAAAAGTAGCAGTATTTACTCTGTTGGTTATTTTGATGAAATTTAATTTTTGTAATCTTATGTCTGCCGGAAGAGAGTTCTACTTTGAGGACATTCATGTTGAAATTATCTTCTATGATATTTTTGATTATATATTTGTAATGCACTTTAATGTAGGCATTATCAAGTTCACATCCATTTCTACTGCCATGAAATTTATTTTTAATTTTTTAATTTTTAAACATCTAATACCTCGGTCACTATATCTAAGTTTTAGCGGCATAGTTAATAGATAATTACCTTTTTTATATTTTTATAAAAAAAAATCGTTTCGTTCTATCAATTTTAGTTGAGCGTTTTCAAAGACGACTGCTTACTAACATGGCCGCTCGTAATTTAAAAAATTATAACTTGACAAAATTGTAAGATAATAATATAGAAATGTGTCAATTTGTTTTTATTTGTCAATATTCATTATTTTTATGAAGAAATTGTCAAGATGTATTATATTTAAAAAAATCACGATTTCCAATATAAAAGTTATTTGTGACGTAATAGAGATTTATATGGTTCCATAAAAAGTGGTTGTAGGAAAAGAAACGACACGTCACATTTAAGAAGCAATATTTTTGTGTAAAAAGGAACGTCGCGTTATTTCGAAGTCGATGTTTAACCTGGTTGGCAATAAAAGGGCAATAAAACTTCAATAAAAGCGATTGAGTAATCGTTATTATGCATGACAGAAAATACTTCCTGCAAACCAAATCCTCATACACACATCTATCTACCGCCCCTCAACTTTTAAGTTTGTGTTTCCTATCGAACTCGCTTGTACTTGGACTTACCTACTATTTGTTTTTCTGTGTGTTTGTTGTTCTATTTGTTCTTCCAACAGTTGGTTTCTAAACCTCATCCTACTAAGAAAACCTCTTCTACTCCAACTCCAACTAGTCTTACGTATGGTCTATTCACTCGGGGTTTTCTTTGTTAAAAACACTTAAATATGTAGAAAGAAGTTGTTGTAGATAATTCCCTCTCGTAAAATCCTTTTAAACGTCTTTTAAGTGGACAAACGAAATAAAATTGTTTCCTGCAGTCAAACTACAGAATTCCTTATTTGTTATCACATTAATTTTATCTTATTAAACACCACTCCTGCACAGAATCAAAGTTTCTTAAAATATTTATTATTTTTTAATTAACATTAATTAATTAAAAAAAATTAAACAATTTATTAAGTTTTTTACTATATATAATTTATTACAAAATTGTTGATCGTTATTAATTCAAATACTTCATGTAGTCATTGCTACACACATTTTGCTATTAATGGAAAATGGTAATTTAATCTAATCTTTAATCAATTTTGGCCTTTCAAATTTAAAATTAATTTATTAATTAGTATAATTTATTCATGTGAGATTTTTTATTGATTAAGTAATTAACTTTTACTTTATTATACGATAGTAAGATAAAGTCTTGCACTCGTTAAAAAATAATTGAGATTTTAGTGGAAATACAACTTTTGGGTTTCCCTGAACAAGAATTGACCAAAATTAAAAAATATCTGTGTGTATCTATCAAATTTGCGGTAAACACATAAAAGTACAAAAGTGTTTAGAAATAAATTTTTAAGTAAATGTTTTTCCATTAGTTTTTTCTAAATTTAATATTTTAAGAACTTATTGCTGTTCTTAGCAACACATATGATAAACTCAAGTGTTGGCCACATCAGATTAAAAAAAAAGAACACTTTAATGTTTTAATTATTATAACCAAAATACAATATATCATATGGTAGGTTTTTTAAATAAAACCAAACCATTCCACATTCTACCAAAACACATGCATGATGATTACCAGTTATTCTAACATTTTTTTTGTTTCGGGAAAATCTAGTGAAGAATACATCATTTTTTTATTTTGAAATTAGGGATAAATAATTTAATATATTGTATTACGATTTAAATTTAAATTTTGTAGGATAAATTTAGTTAACAGTTTTGATGATTTGTATTTATTATAAAATAATAAAAGTTGTCAAAACGAAAAATCTCTCAAAACATTTTTAATGCGACAAATGCGTTTAGGAGCTTTAGTAAAATGAATGAAATTATAGTAAAAATAAAACATTTTTTTTGTTTATATATGGTCTAGTCCTCATCTCCAACATGGACAAAAAAAAGTAGAAAGACCCACTAAAAAAATCTATTTACCTACAAAGTTTACATAGAAAATACAACATTACTCCTTTAGAAGGAGGTTACACAGAGACGAAACAGCAACAAAAAGAAGCCCGGTATTAAATACCCAAAAGCTTAATCCTAAGAATATGAGCCCCAGCTGTCTTCAATTGAATGTTCAACTCTATAATTGACATCAAGGCTTCAAAAACACTGAATGACAGGGTCAGATTAGGGGATTACTCAATACAGTTTACATTTATATTAAACCTAAAACAATTGCTCAGTAAATGTACTGACATTACATTTATTCCAAAATTCACTAGATAGAGTCAAAGCTGCTGCTAGCAAATTTAGAGAGCACATTTTTAAGTTTCCAGCCTACTTTTTATGTTAACTGACCAACCAGTTATCATCTCTGGTAAGACCACCTAAGAAAAACACGTACATCCTCCTGTAGTGTAATGAAAATACATACAACACACAAATTGCGCAATACAATTTAAATAGTTCGTAATTTGTTAAGCACCGACTGTCGAGGCCCCGACTGGTAATGAGTGTCAGTTAATCCGCCGGTCGTTTGATCCTCTTGCCAGTTGATCCCTCGCCAGGGAGTTGAAAAAAATAAGGGGGATTTTCAAGCAATTCAATTTCCCTGATGTTTGATCCGCCGACTATTTTGTTCCTTCAACTGAGAAAGAATTTTAAGAGCCGTAAATTTTCTTTGAATGAAGAGAGGCAGCGTAGAGGTATGGTTTGCAGCAAGATGAAATTTTGTTATTAAATAGTTTAGAAATGTTGCTGTTATACATTTATTTTACTAAGAGAAGATTATGTTGAAATATAAATTATTTTGTATTTTCATTTTTTGTTCCCCCCGTATAGTAAAGTATAGAAATTAAAATGTCCAAATATGGGCTTAACTACTCCAAAGCAAAGGCTTACGAATTTAGGTGCTCACTAGAGAGAAGATTACTAACCAAAGAAGTTTTTAAAAGCCAAAACTAAAAAGCATTTGTGACATAGGTCTACCACCAGCGAATTAAGTGAGGTTCATCCTAAAGGTTTCAATAAAAATTAAATAGTATTTAAAGAGTGAAGATCGTGTGCGCTCATGGTAACTTTGGTACAATGTGCACACTTCATAAATGTTCAAGGAATGCAGGTAATTAAAGTGTCACAAGTGAACAATGACCAAGGGGGTTAATTCAGTAAAGCCCTCCTCACACAACTCGTTTGGTACTTAAAGCAAGTGCGACTAGAAGTCGAAGCGATTCTCCCTTCACTCGACTTTCTAAGAATGTGAGTAGAGGACCTTAGATTTGAAATAAATTTCCAGGTCTCCGATGATCTGGTTCAATCGGGGTGAGAGTTCAATTTTAGACAATTTTTTTCCCACATTTCATCCTTACTGTTTGTTGCTTGTTTCTTAAATTCCCTTTGTTTCGATCTGTATCCTTGTATGTATACTAGCCATTTCTTATAGGCACTGTGTCCACCACTCACTAATTTCCAGCGCTTTCACCGGTGCTGATTGGATGTTACTTTTTATGTATTTGTACAAGTCTTCATATGTGTGTTAGATAATTATCTTTCAGTTTTTGGTCTAATTGTCTGATGTATAGGTCTTTTATACTATCTTTCTAAGGTAATTCTACCCTATAGCTATCTTCCTTGATTGTTTCGAAGCTAATGTCTTCTTTTGGAAGCCCACCCCCAACTTCCATATAATAAAAATGGCGATTTTCGAATTCTTTTTTACGTTCCTATGTATAACTGGAGTATTTGAACAGCATTCTAAAAATAAATCCAAGGGGGTTAAGTCAGGTGACCTATCTGGCCATTCAATAGTGTCTCTCTAACTCCTGGAAACCGAGCATTTAAAACACTGCGTACTATACATCATAATAAGGGGGTGCCCCGTATCTCTGAAAAAAAGTTGATTTTCTTGAAAATTCACGTCTTTTTCCAGTGCTTGGGTAATTAAAGGAACTATTAAGTCTTCTAATAGCCTAAATTTTCTCCAATGCAAAGTAGTAGATCATACGATCATCCAGAATACCGGTCCAAACGTTTAATTGTTTGCGCTTTTGAGTATGTGTCTGGTGAAATGGACTAGAGTTGCTTCAATCATGACCTATATGCCTGTTCACTTTACCATTCAACATAAACGTGCTTTCCCTCAGAAAAACAAATTTTGGAAAGTAAATGGGTTCTTGTTTATATGCCCACTCATAATATTACAAAGCAGCACTCGTCGTTCCGTATCATCCTCGTTCAATTCATGAACAAGTTCTATTTTGTACGGATGATACTTATGGTTTTTTATAATTCGATGAATACTAGTACATGAAACATCTAATGCTAGTGCAACAATACTTAAATATTGTCTGTTATTCATTAACAGATAATATAAAACCGTTACGTCAATGGCGTTATTCCGAATATGATTTATACGATTATTCATTCTGTTGACAACAGAGACAGTTTTTTTTAATTTTTTTATAAATGTGATACGTACTGCTTGCTCACATGTTTATCTAAATAAGTTAGATTAAAAAGTGTACCAGTAGCTTTAATTTAGAAATTAAGATTTCGCGACTTTAGTCTTACTTTCGTGTTTAAGTCGCTTATTTTTATTGGTTGAAATCGCTCATTATAAAATGCGCAAAATTTGCGAAGCAATTTGGATTAATAATAACCCTCTTAACTCGAATCGTGAAAATGGTTTTGAAATCTCCAATACCTGGAAATATTTGTTTTCCTCACTAAACTCTCACCCTAACTAATAATTTTTCATCCTATGTAGGCACACGCACTCGGACAAGGTCTTCTGCCATCGGACTTTTTCGCCTTGAGAATGCTCTTTGCAATGGCAAGCAAAACGTTAGCAACAACCAATAAAAATACGCGACTTAAACCGGAAAGTAAGAAAATGTGCATGTACCAGTAGCTTTTGTACTCTCGTTGCTTTGATTAAAACAATTTATCAGCTCAGTTGATACTAAAGACCATTTTAAAAAAGTTCACAATTATTGGTTTTTATAAAATAAAATGGTTGGTAGTGTACTTGGCACTCTATCACTAATAACATAAGAACGCAGTAATTCAGAGTTATGTGCGAACATTTGACGAAGAACGTACAGCAAATAAAAATACTGGAGAATAATTAAAATATTTGTTTTATTAATTATGAGTGCATTTAATAATTCATATAATACAATATTTACCTTGATTCAAAAACAACAAATAGTGTGATAAAATATTTAGCATTCAAAATTTTTTTTATTTTCATTTTTTTATTGCCAAGTGTTATTTGGTTACTTCTGAAATACTTCAAAGGTAATTGAAAATCGTTTGTTTAATTGTGCTTTGAGCATTATTTTCGTTAAATTGTAATTGTTGCTTTATTATCACATTAGATCTCTCGCAGAACTCTGTGCAGTATTTCTTGAAAACGAATCAATAAAAATTAAAATAAAATGCTTTAAAAAGCTTCAATTTAATGTGTCACTTGACCCCCCTTCCCATTTATATTTTAGAGGGCGTGGCTCTGAGTACTTGAGGGATAAAGATCTAAAGGTGAAACTACACTTAAAATATTGTCCCTCTTAGAAATAAAATTGACGTGTTTAATAATTTTCTGGAAATCTGAATATTAACTAAGATAATAGCTGGTCAAATTTTAAATGGAACACCCTGTATAATCCTATACATAGACACACAGGCATCACTTCGAAAAATACTTTTTTTCTAATGGTTAAATTTGAAAATAGATATTTCTGCACAAATTTCGATTTTAAAAATTTTATTACAATATTTTCTTTCACCTGGTAAACAAAAGTTGGAGTTATCCTGTAATTATATAAAAAAAAATAACAAACAAAATTTTATTTTATTTTGAATAAAAATTTAAATTTATTGTTATAAAAGTAAATCAAAAATTAAAGTTCAAAATTAATTACTTTTAAATGCAGGTAATTTGTCTGGTTTACTTAAGAGTTGCACTTAGTGTTCTAGAACGTTGTTACGGTTAGCTTACTGAACAGCAAGCTTAGTTTTAGTTTCTCTGGCAGTTTGGATGTGCTCCAATCAAGTAAAGTTTTAAGATCTACTTCGCAATTGAATCAGATTTTTCTATTTGTAAAACACTTCTTTGGTCCTCGCTTTCTTTATAAAATAAGGGCATTTCAAGTGAAGTTATTCTATTGCATTTATTTTTTTAGAGATGTATTTCAAATCTGGAAAAGTAATTTTCTACACAAATTTTTAAATGCAAAAATTTTTTAATAAATAATTATCTACCCTATAAATTATTTATGCTGTATAGAGCAATAACATCTTTGTGCTAATGTTCAGGAATTAAATTATTTTGTGTTAATTAATTAGCATTTAAATTATTTGGCATCTAATTTGATATGAATCCAACGACTTGTTCATGTATCCATGTAAGCAACTTAACATCTGAGATAATAGTTAGCTTAGCTTTTTGTTTTGATCAAACAGCTTATTAGTTTAGTTAGGTTAGTGCTTTCAAGCCATTTCTACCAATATTGGATGTTTCTCCACAAAAGACGTATAATGTAATTAGGGTGTTTAGATCATATACAACATTAATTAATTAATATTTCAACTGCAAATAATAGTTTTCTTATATGCGCTTTAATTTTTAAAAAATGCAAAACATTTATATGTGACATTTTTATTCCAGTAGCATCAAACAAAATAAAATTGTCTTTTTGTGAGCTTTTACGTTAAGCAGAGACAGTTAAGGGAGGAAATGTAATTGTATGTAAGTGTTTTATTTACAAGATCCGGTGTTGTAAATTGGGATAATTCCTTCCTGCTCGGTTTTATGAACGGTGTTCAAGGAAACATGTGATAATGTCGTCTAGGCGTCTTCATGGCTTGTTATTGGCATTCATTAGAGCCTGTTGGGATTGCGTAATAGATGTGTAATGGGAATTCACTGTGCTAGGATTTTATAACATAATTGTATCACATGCAAATCGCTACATCGATATGTTTATTCAGCGATAAATAGATCTACTAGGCAGAATATTCTAAGGCATATGTTCGAGTGAATATTGAATTATAGCCCTCCATGTTGTCAACATTGTTTATCTATAATTATATCTAAAGGCATTGTACAGAATAAATTTTTAATTGAAAATAGTATGCGATTGCAATTTAAAATCAATTTTTTTAAATAACATAGTATATACATCCTCAATTTCTATAAAAGCTAACAAAACTGCAAAAAGTTAATAAAGCGATAAAAAATACTACATATTGAAACAATAATTTACTGGGTATCTTAGTTTTAACGTTTTATATTTATTATGAATCAAATTTAATAAAAGTGAAACAATTAATTTTTTGAAAAAATTCTCGGACAGGTCGATTCCTATATTTTTTATTGACGTATGTCAAACCAAGGACGCCATAGTCATTAGTAAATGAAAGAATAGTAATCACGATAATTTTCTAAATCGAGATTTTTGAGTAAATAATAAGTAGTAATAGTAAAAAGTTGTTTTCCAAGTGGTGTCTGTCTGTCTGTCTGTGTGTGTCTGTCTGCCAATTTCATCTCTACAGCCCAGACGCATAAACTGATCGGCCTGGGAATTTAAATTTAATCTTTTTACAAAAATTGGAAGGTCTCAATGACTTTTAGCTCATTGTTTTTCGTTTCAAAAAACCATTAAATTTAGAGAAAAACCTTAGGAAAACAAAAGTTTTTCAAATTTTGTTTTTATTATTTTTTTTAAATTTAAAATTTTAAAAACTCATATTTGTTCGTTGCTAAGTAATATTTTATTGAAATTATTCCCATTTAGTTCAACAAATATTCCGTCATTATAAGCAGCTAACAATTATTGAAATATGGTTATATAGCATTCAAAGCTGAAGGAAGTCGCTATCGGAGTTATTACCAACATACATTTTATCAAAACGAAGTTTCAGAGACATTATGCTAACCTAATTAGCTAATATCCAAAGAAATATAGTTTTGTTTCTATTAAAAATAATGGATATTTTTAAAATTTGTATATGAAAGTCGTGTGCTGATCACACCTCCATTTTTTAAATTGCAAAACAGTACAGATTGCGTCGAATTAGCAATATTTTCACCTCACATTAAAGGTGTTAGCAACCGTTGCAATTCCACTAAGTTACAGTTTCTATTAGTTTATTTGGGCTTATCCATTCTGTTTCTTCTGCCGTTCCTTCCCTATTTTTGTCTGTTGCTTTGACACCCTAAAATTTGAGGCTGTATTCCAAGTCGTAGACTCAACTGCGCTTCGACTCGGAGTGCTGCAAGGACCTAAAGGATCCTCTTTATATTTGGGACAATTTTTTGACGATGTCCGTTCCCAACAAGTACAGTTGTTTATTACATATATTACCTGTATCTGCCTTGCTTTGCATCTTTTTAAAGTGTGTCAAACCTTTGACACTGAATTGGCACTATGATTGAAGGGAGGGTTAATAAAATAAATGTTAAAATGTCTTAATTTTTTTCAAGTGCTAATTTAAAAGAATGTAGGGGCAAGGTGTAGTAAAATTTAAAAAAAATTTATGACGCCTTGCTCTTTTATACCTTTAAGAATATTGTTGGTTTTTATGGTTGGTGGTGTAGCACTATAGCCACATTTTATTTTTCAGTTTTTAAATCCTAAGATGTGTTAAGGTTGAAAAGGCAGTTGATGTTTTCACGAAAAACTTTCTTAAATTTTTTAGATCGATTTTAATTGGCCAACCAAACCTAACAAATTTAAGGAGATTAGAATAGGTTTACCATTCCAAAATCCACATCAAATTTTCTTTTTAGAAGAAACCAAAGGATGTCGTCATCTTCTTCCTGGTAGCATTTAAATTTTTTTAATCATTCCATACTTTAATTGAAAAAAAAAGATATCCACTGTCAAAAAGCCTGAATACCGCAAAGATACTTAATACCACCAGGTGTCCAAAATTCACCGTTAGAACCTAGTTACCATGTAAATCTTCACTATTTAGGCCGTGTTACTGTCCGGCCTTCTTTCTAAATATTCGCGGGTAAAATTAACTTGACTTGGAATTTTAAGATCCAGTTTTAAGGCCACTAGCACAGTGGAGATGGAGCAGCCACCGCATGGTAGCTAGACATCGGTTGAACAAAACAAAAGTTCTTGAAGCTGTGGCCTCCCCGAGGCAGCATGTTTGTTGTGTTTGTGATATTCTACAATGTGAAATCGAAATGATCAATTTTTTTTTATTATTTAATAATTGCGAATACTCTTAGGGTGTTTATTTAAATTTAATTATTTCCATTTAACTC
>JARJDX010092917.1:0-16257 GCA_030264735.1 Gymnusa sp. GC000175
AAGGCACGCGGACGGGTTAAGACATGAATTCTTCCGCCACGTCGCACGTTTCCTAACTCACGGACGGGTTAAGAATATATTTTCCGCCAACGTCACATGGTTCGGGTTATGTTGCGAGCACAGATACGCGGCTGGAGCGGTTTGCCGCTCGCGGACACGCGTGAAACACACGATGTGTTAAATGTTACGTGCGCGAGAAAGGTTCTCTTTCGTCACCAAAGCGAGCGATGAAAGTACCTTGTACACTCGTTAGCAACGTTGAGCTTGTGCCGTTCTGGAAAATTTCCAGAGACACGATCGCCATGTATGATGTACGTCCGCAAATGCGAACGGCCACCCGCTGGGGATGTGAATACTTACAATCGTACAGATTGACAGCCGCTCTACAACGTGCCTGCCACTCTGCACTGGAATGCAAGACGACGTATCCGCGAAATATTTCAACGGGTGCACCCATTCTCATCTACGACGAAAGCTCGCTGAGACGCGGCCCTCATCGTTCGAAGCGGATCGTTTCGAAAGTGCGAGGAGCACACACACGACGACGTATCGAAAATGTGGAAACATTGCCCTACATACATAATAAGTCCGTCACAGGGGTTGTGTTGGAGCTTACCCGTTGTGGACATTGCTTGTTAACAACTTTACTTGAAGAAGCAAACCCATATAAGGATGCCACACCCATATCTTTTCATATGTGTTCCTTGTGAACAATATTACTTGAAGAAGCAAAAACACACTTCATCCCATATGTGGACGTTGTTTGTGAACAACTTTACTTGAAGAAGCAAACACATTTGTGGATGCCACACCCACTTCTTCTCATATGTGGACTTTGCTTGTGAACAGTTTTACTTAAAAAGCAAACACATGTGGATAATACACCCACCTTCTTCCTAATGTTTGCGCAACGGTTTGCACATTCGTATTCCTACCTAACCTAACACCACGTAAACTTCCTTTTTTTGGTATATTTGATAAAGTAAGGAATCAATGAAGTAAAAGCAAAACAAAAAAATACTTTAAAATTGTCTGTATTCTGTAATAATGTAAAAACTGATACATTGTTACGATTTTTAAATCAGTAATATTTACAAGATTTCCAATTAAGTTACTTACGTTTAGAAACCTTACATACTAAACACAATTCTAATAAAATATTGATGAATGTTTCTTAATATATAAACACTTTTCTTTTTTTTATCAGACATAATCTATAATATATGTATATGCACAATTCATGTATTTACAAAAAATAGTCAAAATACAAATATGCGTATTTAATAAGTAAAAAAATAAAATAATAAAGAATACAAAATCACTGGACGTGAAAGTTCCACAAAAATGCAGTTCTGTTACAATAAATATCAAAATAGACATTCAATTGGCAATGAAGTAATGAAACAAACAACAAAAACCTTAACAAATAAAACGAGATTCTTCACATCATGTAAATAAATAAAAATAAAATCACTGGAAAATACATATAAATATGTGTCTCGTCATATTAATAAAAGAATTATATAGGCCATTACAAAATATGACTTACACAAACTATTTAAAGCTACCAAATGTCATTGCCAATGAAATGTATTTATAATTTTCTAAACCTAAGCTATTTCGGACCATAAATTGGAGCCTTAGTGCCCTTAAGACAGGTGTGACACAAACAAGAGTTTATTTTTTATACACACGTCCCATCAGCAAAAGCGAGGCACTCAAAGAAAGAAAATATGAAATTACTTAAGATGTACTCAGTACATAATATCCTGAATATATTGTACATATAGCGTAGGAACAACATTCTATATCAAAATTTACTAACTTTACTTTTCAAGAAGCATATTGTTATATGGACTTGTTATAATTAAAGCTTTTCAGGTTTCTCCAAGTACATTTAAGTAAATTTATATTTTCTATAGTCAGCCGACGGAGGGTTAAGTAACGTGTCCTTACAAAACAGTCACCTGATCTTGCGCTAATATCACAGAAGAGCACGGATTTCTCTTTTTACAAGAAATTGCTATGATCTCTCCGTACTATATAATGTGGATGTCAGAGTAGAGAGGGATCAGGTGACTGGTGTGGTCAGCATGCTGAGGTTTCCTCACCTCCTAAAGTGCAGGCAACATTTTCCAATCGATGAGCCAAGTGATGACGATTACACACTACATCACAATCTAATGCCTCATGTATCTAAAAAAAAAACAAAACAAAAATAAGTAATATGAACACCCCAAATATGCTAAAGAAACGAGGGGAAGACTCCTCAGCTAGCAAGTAGGCTAAGAGGGCAATGAGCCTACTCTTCTTCAAAATAGCCGAGTACTATCTGCGACTGTCCCGACGAAATTTACGTCTTATTAGGAATTCTCACGGGACGCTGTCAGCTAATACACACATACAGTTCGGGGACGTGGTGCGCTATTGTCGTGGGTGTTAAAATTGCTTAGCGCATAAAGCCAAACAATTTAAATCCGCCAGTTTTATGTGGAAACATTTAATTGAACGACCTTTTCAAATTATCACTACCCTTCCCTCCGTCAATAAAGGGAAATCGGTGAAAAACCTACGCGTAATAGGATAACAAAAATAATTGAAGAAAATATGTTTCTGGTATACCACAGGTGATTTAAACATAATGGATATGTGAGTAAACATTTTAAGAAGTTATACACCTCTTACAAGGTCAAGTGTATGTACACCCTCAATTAAATACCACTGAATGCAACAATCTTGACTTAAAGAAAATGAACTTGTGTACTGTTAAAAAGAATAACGGGTATGGGAAGCAAATCTAGAGAAGTTAGGATTGCTCTGTGATCCAGTATGCTTAAAGTAAGTTTTAGTCCATCGTTTTTAATATTTGGTGGGTAGTCAATTGTTTCTATCAATATGAACAGGTATGAGAAAATAAAGCATTTGATTTTAATGACCGTGCGGTTTCTCAGCGAAACTCTCTGCTTTACCTGACCAGTTCTGATACGCGCACATGAAGTGAATGTTCGAAATTATAATTTACGTCGCCGACATTTGTCCTTCCAACCAGTGGGAGAAGAATGTCGAATTGTCAAATGCATAGAATTATTTTTCAGCAAACCTAGCGCCACGGGTTATTTTGTATCGCGTACGGAATAAAATCGGTTTAAATATATATGCTAGAAACCATGAATACTACGAAACGTGTGAGTAAGGAATGAGTTGTAACGTGCAAAATGCCAGCCAACCAAGCGGCCAGCCAGAGAAACAGGGAAGCTTACTCAATTCATTAGGTGTGAGAGGTAAGAAAAGACTGCTCAAAAATAGCCACGGTCAGTGGCGAGTGAAGAAGTAGACGCGTAGCCGCTAACAACTGAAAACAAATGGTCGAAAATAGACGCACATCACAGAAGAGGCCAAAAGCCACATGGAGTTGTATGGAAGAAGAATATAAAATTTCTTAAACAAAAATTACCTGATCTCTATATTTTGTAACATAGATATAAAGCTCCTTTAAAGCTGCCACAGTATCAAACTCATCAGCTTGTTGAGTGGACAGAAGCTGCATTGCTGAACACATTTCTTGATCAGTAATTGTATTTTGTGTAGCAATATTATGATAAAACTGTGCAACCATTTCCCTATATTTTGGAATATCCTGCAAAAAATTAAAACAAATATTTATGCATGTTACCATATTATGTTGAAGTAATTTACCTTTGCAAACAATAATTTATTTGATGGTGAATCTTTCCCTAATCTATGTTCGGTGGTTGAACAGGAATCCATAAATGTTTGGGCAATTACAGACAAACAGGAATCAAGAGTAGCAGTTTTATTAATATCGAAAATAAAATCTGGATTTTTAATAAAGTTGACCCAAAATCTTAGTGGAAGACTGTTGGATTTCCATGCATGTACAACTTCAGGATCTTGAATGTTATGCTTATCTGCAGCTTCATCTAGAAGATCGAACAACCATTTAACAGCAGGTGGTAATGCTTCATTTGCTGTCAGTATGGTATAAAAGAAATCATCAACGAACTTTTGTATGGTTCCTTTAGTAGACAATAAGCGTGTCAAAAAGATTTCAGGAATTGCTTTATGCGTTCTTTCCGAAGACTTACTGTTGGGAAACTGATGATCATCTATTGGTTTTATCAAATGATAAATGCGAGGATTTACACCTGTTTCAATATCACCATTTGTGGCTATTATTGGGGATTGGGAATTATTATAATACATGCCCGAGACACAATTATGACATGGTTGCCTACAATTATTAAAACTATCGTTCTGTCTCGAAATTAACGACATAACGGCACTTTCTTTTACACCATAATGAGCTAAAGTATTTAATTTCTTCCAACCATTTACAGTTTTCGTTGTCACATCCTCATCTTGTAAAGTTAAATGACCACCTCTTCCATGCCGCCATTCTATAATAATTAAATTTATATTAAATAAATCAAAAAATAATTATTAAAAATTTACCTAAATCTACTTCGTATATGGAGGGCCTTAACGAAAACGGCGTATTTTTAAAGAGGGCATCTAAAATTTTCGACTTAACCTGACTTATTGTATCACAATCTAACACTTTGCACTGAATTTTTTCATCCAAATCATCCTGTACAATATGCAACGTTACAACAGCATGTTCAATTTGTTCTCTTAATAATCTCTCTTCAGAAAGAGAATATCTTGCATCATGTGTAATAGCATCAACAAGTCCTTTTTCAATTTGATGTTTAATTGCTTTGAATAATAAGAAAAGTGATGAACCTGCATATTCCTTGAGATAAGAATACATGCATAATGCCATCCAATTTGTTAACATTTTTTCTACAACACTTTCTGTTCTTCGTAGCATTAATTGAGGATGTTTCGTATTCACAGATTTTTCTATTAAACGTAACAAAAGACATTTTAAAATATCTGTGGCATATTCCATTTTATCCATTAACACTACCATAAGTAAAGATGCTACATTTACTCTACAAAAAAATATTAGAATCATTAAAAAGAATTTGTTAATGACAAATTAATAAAAAAACTTACTTATCACGAATATTAAAGGATTTTTGAGATTCTAACGTTTCAATAAATCTAAGAAGAAAATGTTTGTTGTTAATTAATTGTTCAAAGTGCAACATAGCAGTGTCATAATTTGTTCTAGGGCCATTTAAACGAACCTAAAATATAATAGAAATTGATTTATAGATTCTAGTAATTTATTTATAACCCTCGTATATCGCTGTACTTATTATTATCTAGCACTGCGAGCCTAGTAGGCCCATGGCTGTACTTATATTGCACTAAAATTACAAAACCGGAACTAAAATATACTTGAATTAGTTGAACTTGAAGTTTTAAAAACCCGAACTAGTAATAAAAATAACTTTCGGACGCAGACAGTAGACTCGTGGGGTTGTTAGTCCCTCATCGGGCACCTCCCCAGGTGACGGATAGGGGAAAGCCTCTCAGATATATATGGGTGGTACCGGTGAAATCAAATATCCAGGGCGGACCAAAATTACCAGCAGAAGACAGCAGCACAAGGTGGGGTGCCGTGCAGATGGCTGGCGGAATATAACCATCAACGGCGGCATCCGTTGAGCAAGAGGGGTCATTACCTTGCCGTAACCCGTAAAACCCCCACTTCTAGTTATCAATAGTACAAAGAATAGAACAAGGGCGGCAAAAGCAACGGTAAATGTGCAATAACAATTAGGGCGTACCCCCGAAGCTACTAAAAAGTCATCAAACGACGAAAACTACGAATTGAAAGTTGTTACGTGGGTTCGATGACTAAACGCAGGAAATATAACATCGCAACATTGGCCACGCAACAACAGCCTAGCGAAAAGTCCATGGCAGTTTGGGATATTAACTCCATCCTTTGATTTGAATCAACACACGACCTGGCACCTTAGTCTCTTAATCCCTGGAACACGTCATACACAAAAATGGCCGAGCCTGGCCTATATCTTAGCAGACCGCACTTGCCTTAAAACTTTTAGGGATTGCAAGATAATTCCATAAGAAGCGTTAGCGTTTCAACACCAGATCCTAATCGCGGAAATTAATATGCCAAAGACGATAAAAGCCAATAGAAAAAGTGTAACTCAAGACAGGCTGGCACAATCTAGAACAAGAGAAGGAAAAGAAGCTCTGTGAGCAGCTTGTAAATACCAACAAAAACCAAAAGATCCTAGTGAAGATCTACCACAACCGCCAACTACTAACGGGCCGTTACCATTTCTCAACTCAAGAAGTGACGTGCAGTAAAGTGAAAAAAAAAAAAATGGCCAACAACAAAGCCACAGGACCCGACAAAATCCCTGCAAAACTTTGGAAGAAATTAGGGTGATACAAGAATAATATTTCTCACAGACTTTTTCAATAAAATCCTCTTACATGGGATACCTAATGAGTGGAGAAAAAGTTACTTGATTCCGTTTTTTAAAAACAAGGGAGACGTGACATTGCGGCAATTATAATAGAGCTATAAAACTTCTTTCCTACTCCCTCACAAAGGGTAATCAACAGAAGAATTCTGAATTTAAGCCAAGTAATGTGGATTCGTGGTGGGAAAGTCAACCACAGATACCCTACATACATAAGATTTGATGGAGAAATACACGGACAAAAAACATCGCCTTGGAAAAAGCGTTTAACAGGGTGCCAAGAAAACACATTCTTAATATAGTCATGAACTACCTAAAATTAAACGCTACTCTCCCCCTTCCCCCTCCTAACATCCCATACATAGACGGATGACCTTGTTCTCATTAATGACCTAAAACAAATACTAGAAGAGTGGAGAACAATGGAAAATGCAGTGCTACAAGTCAGCAGACGGAGTATATGAGATGTAAATTTAGCGATGCAACAACCCTACAATTATGCACCTACAGGACACCCTTCTTAGAGAGGTAAAAAAGTTTCAAATATCATGGTTTTAACATCTGCAGTGATGAGACGATACTAATATTGTTCACCTCAGAAACACCAGATGGTTGAAATGGAGAGATCAGCAGTACTATGCGACAAACTAATGCCGGTTTGGCACGTTATACGAGGGTTGATTCCTAATTATATATAATTTAATTTAAACTTACCTTAGGAGCAATAAGTATGGGATGATCACTAACTCCTGGAAAAAACACTTTCATAATATAACTCGTGTGATCCAATGTAGGAATTCCAGAATTTTCTAAATCAGCAGTAAGATCTGTCATATCAGTCTGTAACTCAGCAAAGGCTTGTTTACATTCAAATCGCACATTACTTTCAAGAGTATCCATCTGTATCTGTATCCTTTTATATTCCCTTTCTGCTTGTGTTGATTTTCTTCTATACACGAAAAGTATACCAATAAAGAATATGACAAAAATAATAACACTGAATATAATCATAAATATTGCTTCAGGTGGCAGTGCAAATGGTTTTAGAACATCATAACGTAAATGACCAATAGGAAAACGTAAACTACGTCCAACCCTTACAACTACTAATGGTAGATTTGCATCAGTCTAAAAAAATATATATATTTTAAATGATTTTAAGTAAATAAAGTTTTTTACTGTTACCTTAATTCCATTTTCATCAGTATCAGGGGGTTGGTGTTCTGGAGGAGAGCAAACCAATTGACTCATAGCTAAACTAGTTACATTACAAGCTTTAGGCCCAATTGTTACAACCACGTCAGTTTCATCACTAGCCATATTTAAATTTTCACCTTCAATAACTAAAGTATCGCCTTTATATAATTTAACTTGATTTGGAAACTCAAAAAATTTGGGGTCTTCCACATATGACAACTGGCTTCTTAAATTAACAAAATGCTTTTCTAAATTTCTCACTGATAAAACGTTATCCATCATAAATCCTATTCTTATAGTTAGCTGAGCTTCAGGTTTCTAAAATTTGGAAATCATAATAATCAAAACCAAGCATTTTTGTTACTTCCTTACCAATGCGTGTTTATGTACAGATCTGGCCACACGTGTACTAGCAATTAAAAATTGTCGATTAACTGCAGGACTTGGGCATTCCATTTGATTGGCATTTAAAACTTTGCATACAGTCTTATTAATTGGGAGAGGATCATTATAAGAATAAACTTCCATTTCAGGTTTTTGAATGCTATCCAAATTGGAACCATGAACAAATATCATTCTACCACCTGACGCAAAACTTTTTAAAGGTTTAATTTCCATAATTGTAGGATCCAGGGTGTAATTAAAAGGATTTCCTTCAAGGGTTCTATTAGCACCATCTATACTCAAAGTAATTTTGGCAATATTTGTAGGTCTAGCTGCCTTTGATGTAATGCAAGTTAAACGTGAACTGGACGCTTGTGTTAAATTTACTTGGCATATATAATCATCTAAATATGCGGTTAATTCTGATCCTATATTCAAATACTGTCCGGTAATGGCAAGTTGTGTACCTCCGGATTGGGGACCAATTGATGGAAATACACTTATAAGTCTTATATCTTTATAACTAAATTCTACAGAGGACTCAGTATAACCTGCTTCATTGCCTACTATTATTGGAGCTGTTGTTTCTAATGGTGAGGGACCTGTTATGCACTGAATTCTTACTGATACTTCGTAGTTGACTAATTCACATGGCACATTTCCAATACGTATTTTTCCACTTACATCTTTTCGTTTTAAACCTAAATTGCTACCTTCTATTGTCACCAAAGTTCCACCTTCAATTGGCCCATTCAATGGTTTAATCTGAAAATAAAAATATTTTAACCAAGAGTACCAAACACTAACCGAAGTTTCTTAAACCAGTTTAACCGGGGCTTTCAAAAACCCGGTTCATTGTTGTAAAAAATTAAATTAAATTATTTCTATAACTATTTTTAACATATTTGATACATAAATAAAACTTACCATATCAATTCTTGGTTTTGGACATTCAATATGAGGTGTGAGTAAACAACTCTCACTATAGCTGCATGTGTTACCACACCAAGTACATTGATATTTTGAATTTCGAGTAACACAAAGAGAGCAATCTGCATGTTCACGATGAGATCCAAGAATATCACATTTATATAGCACAACATTCATAGAATCAATATGATGATTTCTGTTCCACACAACCCTTACGCTTGCTTCATATTCACCAGTATTGGCTTCATATGAATACTGAAATAAACAAAAACAAATTCGGAAATCATTTCATTTAAAAAGTTTTTAACACGTTTACTACTTTACATATCCCGGGGGTACAGTATGCTTTTATGATAAATATGTAAATATTTTTATGTATTTACAAAGAGACGGTTTTGGTCGCTTGATATATGTGAGGTTTTAGAGGTAAATAGAATATAAAGTCTATATACAATTTCAAACTAGAGCGCCCGGCAACAATGTTCATCGTGTGATCGGCACGTAAACTCCTTTATAGACGCATACCATTTATTGTGCCTAGAACTATTTTACGCTGCTAGCTAGCGATACTGGGTTTATGTATGTAACCATGTTTACGGGCGCTCTATCTTTGATACTATAATATACTAGTATTTATTTATTTTATAGATTTTAAGTCCTGGAAGGTAAAAATTCATCCAAATAATATAAAAATGTCGCAAATTCAAAGGGTCTTTAGATATATCTCGGAATATTAACGACAAAAATACATCGGATACATAACCCTGGCGAGGTGTGCCGCCGTCACTAATAAAGTACTCTTTTTAAGTTCCGCAATCAACTACAAACTACACTTTTTGAGCCTTCCGCAGCCAACGTATTACTAATTTGGGCAAAAAGTTTAGAATTTTAAATAAGTTTGTTAATATGAGCAAGTCGCGTATTTTTTATAGTTTTATAACGCGTTAAAATGGTAAGAATTACTTTTTTGGGATTATCAGAGTAATAATTACTTTGGCACAGATCAAAGAATTATCTTTAAAAATACTTACAATTCTCTTCTCACAAACAATAAATCTATTGGAATCGACTCTAGCAGGAACAAGCATCTTAGCACCTTCAATATTAGTAATACATTGGAAACCAGTATGTCCAGCTTGGGGATGGGGAAGGTTTTCAACCTCAAAAACCATTTCTTTCGGCACATTATTAGGCAATAAAATAACATCTTTTCTCTTAAAACGAGGACAAAAATTTACACCATGATTTGGAAGATGAACATGATTCTAAAAATAAAATACATAAATAATATACCCACAAATATTTGCGTAAAAATTCTTACGTTTTCACCACTTATAACAGTTCTTTGACACGTTGAAGTATTATGAGTGCATTTATTTTCATAAACACACCAATTGCAAGCCCATTGTGATTGCACACAATCCATACATGTAGTATGTTTGGAACAGTCATAATAAGCAAAGTTTCTAGAAACAAAATCTTTATTTGTTTCTGAAGAACGTACGCTAAGTGGAACTAAAACATGATCTTGTTTGGGAGGAATGGGAGGTCTTGAACTTATATCTGGAGTGGAGCATGATAATCCATACTCAGCTACAACTGCATCTATGGGTTCTGCATTTCCAAACACACATTTGTATTTAGCACCATAAGGTAATTCTGGGAGAGTACGTATCGTTAAGCGTACTGTCGTCATTTGATTCGATGGAATGCGATCAGGCAATACTTGTTCAAAATCTATACATTGCTGACCTGTACCCAGGGACAACCAACGTGGAGAACTGTGAGAAGCCTTTTGACATGCGCTTCTAACAGTACACCTTTTTTCAAGAGAGCACCACCCACAATAAGGGTCTTTAGATTCTAAACAGGAGGAACAATTATTGTAGCTGCTACAATGTTCTACGTTTATTTTTGAGATCTAAAAAAAATTAATTTGTTTGAAAATATTTTGATGAATTAATGTAATAAGGATTACCTTCGAGGTAGATAATACATATAAATAATCCCCATTAGGAGATAGAGTAGTATCAGGTAAAATAGGATTTCCTGAATCAACTAACACTTCTTCATATTCTGCAGGTGTTGGTGCAGATAATAAAACTTTTTTAATTTTACCATCTGAAGTTCCCAAAAAAGCAAGAACATGTCTGCCTGTTGACGCTGTGGCAATCGCTGATAATGAAGTATTGAAAGCTAAAGCTGCATTGCTGACAATGGCTGTAACCCCTGATATTTTTAAACCAGCCTCACAAAAGTTAGGAACGTTTCCAGCATTTCCCGCACTCGGACATTTTCCATCTTGAATAGGACCGGAAACGTACCCCATATTTCGATATTTTACGCTGCCATTAAAACACATATGAATGTTTTCATTAAATTTTGCTTCAATTTCTCGAAGGGGATATAAACAAAGTGCAGAATTGGGCTGTGGTTCGTTTGTAATACCTTTAGCTGGTCTAAAAACTGCAACTAAAACTAAAGCTCCTGTTTGTATTCCTAAGGCTGAGGCTAATTCACTACCAGCAGTTGCAATTTTGGCATCTTGAACCAAATTAAATTTTTGATCACCATCAACACATTGCAATGTAACTTCTGTATAACTATCATAATTTGCATCATTAATACATGTCCTAGCTAATCGTGATACATAGCCTTGTTCTTCTTGGCCTGGTAAATGTGATTGTTTTTGAACAATGACAAAATATGCGTAATCAGTAGCGTTGAATCCATAAATGTATTGAACTAAGAAGTGGTCTCTATATTTAACATCAATACTAACTAAAGATTGCTTGCTGAATGAGTATTCTGCAAAGTCTAAAGTATCGAGATCTCTACTTGATATAGCAGGAACATCATGTCTATATTCGCCGTTGTTTGTAAATGTTGTTCCTACATACATAATATTTGATCTTGCCCATGGATTATATCGCCTAGGTCCTATGTAGGCATAAGTTGACGCCACCGGATCATTAGCTGCTATACTTATAGGTATAAACTCTGATGACTCACTTATATTGCTTAATTTATACTTATAGCAAGCACCTTGTGATAATGAGCCACATGATATTATCATCTTGGATTCTGGCTCAATGAGTAAAACCTTGTTGTAGTTATCCATGAGGGTTGGGGTGATCTCTGTGTCGTGACAACCGGTGGCATGACAAAGCGGACTGTCATTTTTGGGACCCGTTATAACTTGGTGCTCCAGTCGTAAATTAGCGTCAAGCTGCAGAAGCTTGTTAGTAGCAGCCGCGTATATTCGTCCGGTGGTTTTATCGATGGCTAGATGAGAAAAACGTAGGGGTCCTGTGGCGGGGCCAGGGTATTGCGCCAAAAGGACGCCCCCTTCAACGGTGCCCCATAACCCCACCGTAACAAACAGCCAGAGGAACGCCACGACTACCACTCCGGAGAGTCCGGCTCTGGCGCCGGCCCTTACCACCATGAAGATGCCTCGTGCATGCCACAGGCGCGCACAACACTCCTCATCACTGCAAATAAAGCAAAACAATCGTATTAACAACACAAATATAACAAAAAAGACATATATTTAGTACACAATTTCCTCGAAAATTTACCGCTAAGCAACATGTATAACTTTTTGTAAACAATTTTACACAATTGCATAGCATTATTGTTCTACTTTAATAGTTGCTTTATAACGGGATTGAAATTTATTCCCGATTTTAATATTCAAAGGCATAGAATTCAAGAAGCATACATTTGTATTATTGAAATGACCTACATTTCAGGGCACAACCTAAAGTATAATAAAACTAAAGTGTAGTCAAAATAGCACTAGAAGCCTTTGTTTTAATATGCTTTCAAACACAATTTAGTGTTGACAGTATTACATTAAGACCTCACGTACTGCATTTGAATTTGAAACCGAAAATATCACGTAACTAACTCCATAACAGTTTTGTTTAAAAAACAAAAATTTTAAGAAAAATTACCCATTTTTTCGATACCGTCTTAGGATAATTCATTCAATACTAAATCAAAACTCCATTAAGGAATCAACAATAATTTTAATGCCATTATAAACGGATAATTTAATACATTGTACAGTTGCATTAATTTTTATTTATAAGAACTAAGACTCCTATGTACCAATTCTTTGCATTCTTCAATCGATTAAAAAATATTTTATGCCTTTTACCAAAAAGCTTTTTATAAAGATTTATCCTTAAAATAATTTTTGTAAAATTTTCTAAAATTAAAAAAAAATGTCATTAATAAAAGCTTGATTCATTGATCCTCTCTAAGAACAACATAAACTTCCAGTTTCTAGGATAATCTTTAAAACTTTACAACAAAAACGTGGTAGGCTGTTGCCTATTGAGAAATATTCATCGGTATTCTCTGCGTGCCTCCATAACGTTGCCGCCGCAGAATCCATAAACAATAAGTATGTCGGCGTATTTAGACGGACCGAACAACAAACAAATAAAATGCATGTATTGCAATCAAGTCACATAAAGCAACTTTAAACGCCTGTATATAATTAAAGAGTGTCAGCGTCAGTAAATCAGACATGTTTTTATGAATAAAATCATTTTCTACAACCCCTTTAACTTTTCGTCGCGATTTATAAAACACGCTGTATATGTTACTTTAGTTATGTACTATTAAAGTAGTAGTTTGCTACCACCTCCATTTTCGTTTTTTTTTTTGTCGCGTTTGGGACTATTACTTTAATTTCCATTTATCTCATTCAATGAAAAATATATGCATAATTTATTCACGATTTATTATAACGGCCTTTTTACAAAGAACAAGGGATGGATTGGATTAAAGATTGAATTACTGCTGATTTAAGTCTTTGACTTAATCCTATGCGGTTATATTAAATCGCAAGTGTATCAAAAACGCAAATGTGGAATTTGTGAAGCCTTTGCACGCCATCAGAAGCCTATTTAAATAATGCAACAAGAAAGTTTGTTGTCAGCAAGCGGCAACTGGGGGATTTCTAACAATTCCTGTAGTTTTATTTAATAATAATAAATCGCCTTTATACGTTTTTGCATGGCATAACCCACGCTTTTGATTAAAATTTAAAATCGTTTCCAACCTGCTGTATAAAAATTTCTATTTTAGTCCAAAACGTATTAAAAAAATGGAAGTGTGGTCACCACACGACTTTCATTTACTAATTTGAGACTTTTTTTGGGTTAACTATTATATTTAAAGATATTAAAATGAATGTTGGCAATATTAATTCAATTATTGACGTCTATCACTTTTGACGGGTAGTTAACCCTATTTCCTTTATTGTCAGCTGATCAAATGACATGACGTCTATCCAACTTGATATGAATAATTACACTGTTAATGTTGCATAGCAACAAAAAACAATGAGTTCTTAAAATGTTTACACACTTTTGTACTCCTATGTTTTTTTCATAAACTCAATAGATTTTGAAATATTTGCAAAAAAACTAAAAACCTCACTAATAAACTACCACTTCCTATTTTTGGATTTTAGCCAAAAGTCACTGGGACCTCCAAATTTTTGTTAAAAGCTTAACTATGAACTTTTAGGACGATCAGTTTAGCCGTCTGGGCTGTAGAGAGGACACAGACAGACAGACAGACACCACTTCGAAATCAACTTTTTCTGAATGAGGGAGGTCGATATTTCCGCTAAAATCTCGATTTTGAAAATTATGGCGATTACTATACTTGATTTTCCTTTTTAAATGAAAGTAAAATGGGTCACTTCTAAGCAAGCAATAAAATTTTTAGCAAAATTGGGAGTAGAATGGAAGTATAATTAGATTTAAAAGACTGACAAAGCTCTAAAATTTTGCCCATTAAAACGTACGACATTTTAAACAATTGTCCAAACCACATTGGAAATCCGAACTAAATTTTCCAAATTTCCAGTTTTTACCCAATATAGAAAATGTATTGCTTATTAACATGGTGTTAAACATAAAAAAATTTCAATGTTTTATTTAATTGCTTATATTGTTTAAAAAAAATTCAACTTTTGTTCATTTTGATCCAAGCTTAATCAAATTTAATTAATATTTTTCGAATCAAACGTATCGATTTTAATGCAATATTTACCTAATGTAGAAATTTTATTGATTAATAACATACTTAAAAATTAATTGCTAAAAATGTTAGTTTCCATTTTTTTGGATTTTTTGTTACCGAAGCTTATGAACCTTTTTATACTTGACTGCAAAATACATAATACTAATATATTTGGACAAGAGATGAAGATTATAATATTCTAAAATCATACCTAAATAATAAGTTATAATAAATATAGTAGTGTTTTACGTCTGCTATCTAGAAATTAGTCTATTCGGGCGATATATAGTAAAGAACGCAATTGACAATATAAAAAAAACAATGTCAACATACATATAATTTATAAAATTAATTAAAATTTATATTAATTATGATCAGTTTTTACTTTGTCGTACTTATGTAGTAACTTAAAATATTGTCTAATAAAGAAATTATAATTAGGAAAGAAAATTGTAAAAGGAAAAGTGATAAAACTTGCACCCCAAGTGAATATCTTTTTTTAAGACCTTGGAGGCTTGTAACGATAGAGGAAGTTACTTTTATTTCCCTCTAGGACCCAAAAATTGTTGACCCAAGGAAGGAAAATCACTATAGAAAATGTATCATGTTAACTTTTTAGATAAAACAAAACAATAAAATAAAGACATAAAAATATATAATATATAAACTATTTTTTAAAGTGGAATGAAAAATTTGCAATTTGCGTTTTATATGAAAGAACAAATGAAAAATAGTGATAAATGCTTGATTAAATATTATTACAAAGCTTTGAAGATATATTTATGCATTTGTAAGTTGAGTGAAGCAAAATTTCCGATTTTCTTTTGTGTAATATTAATTTCATTCCAAATATTTACATTAAACTTGCGTAATGTAAATTAAATATGATACTTTAATTAAGTTTTTGTAATGGGAAAAATGTTTTATATAAAGATAATAAAATGAGAGAACAAAAAACTCTAGAAATATAATCAAAATATCTTTTAATATTTAAATAAAAACAAAGTGTTTTTAATTTTTCTTGCTTTATTCTTTTTTCTTGGTTGATCCACTCTCTTTTACTTTTATTTACAAAGTAAATTAAAGTATAGTAATCGCGACAATTTTCAAAATCGAGATTTTTGCGGAAATATCCGTTTTCGACCTCCCTTATTCAAAAAAAGTTGATTTCGAAGTGGTGTCTGCCTGTCTGTCTGTCTGTCTGTCTGTCTGTCTGTCTGTCTGTCTGTCTGTCTGTCTGTGTCCTCTCTACAGCCCAGACGGCTAAACTGATCGTCCTGAAAATTCATATTTAAGCTTCTAACAAAAA
>JARJDX010092932.1:0-25911 GCA_030264735.1 Gymnusa sp. GC000175
TTATAAGCCTAATAAGCCAAATCCTAAAAATATTCCTAAGAATTATACACACCAGAATATATATTAAGTGTAAGACTGAGACCTCAGATACACAATTTGAGTTCCGAAATGAAATGGAAAGCAGATAAGCCATTTTTGCCTTTAATGTCCTAGCACAAAGATGTCTGTATGTTAATCAAGACGTATACGTGTGCTTCCTAGACTACAGCAAAGCCTTTGATAATGTGAAGCATGATAAACTCCTGGATATTTTGCAAAAGATTATCATTGATTATCAGGATATAAGGATAATATCTAACCTTTATTGGGGACAAACTGCGAGAGTAAGACATGACAACAACCTCACGGAAGAAGTCTCTATCCAAAAAGGAGTTAGACAAGGATGTATCCTCTTTTCAATGCTATTCAATATCTACTCGGAATACATTTTTCGGGAAGCATTGGAAAGTGAGATGGCAGAAATAATAATCAACGGAAGACCCAAGAATAATATCAGGTACGCTGACAACACCGCACTGCTATCAAGCGCGGTAGCCTACAAGCAATGATAAATAGAGTGACAACAACGAGCAGAGAATACGGACTTAACATAAACACCACCAAGACCAAAATGATGCTAATATAAAAAAAAATTATTAGCGGCCAACTAATGGTAGTGAATAAGGTAATAGAACAGGTCCCGCACTTTAAATACCTTGGCAGCAAAATTGACCACCAAATCACACATCTAGACGACATCCTGGCAAGAATCGAGCAAGCGAGAGGGATATTTATCAAACTAAAGAAACTGCTAACAGCGCAGAACCTCTCCTTAAATCTGAGAACAAGAATGATCCATTCTTACGTTTTCCCAGTAATTCTTAACTAGAAGGATGGATAAGAAAACATCAAAGAGATTGGAAGTCTTAGAGATGTTGGTCTGCAGACGGATGTTAAAAATTCCCTAGGTGGACCACATCACAAACAAACGGTCCTAGAAAGAATGGACAAAGAACTGAAAGTCCTATTCAGTATAAAAAGAGAAAATTGTTTGGGCACAAAATATGAAATATTGCAACTCATTATACAAGGAAAAATCGTGGGACGTAGAACCATAGGCCGTCGCAGAATCTCACGGTTGTGCAATCTACGGGGTTGCTTTAATCTATCATCTATTGAGTTATTCCGCGCATCTGTAAAGTAAGGATTACCATCTTGATTAGCAACCTCCGAAGGAGACGCTGAATACAAGAAGAGTTATCTTGTCTATATAATTTTGCAATTTAAATGAAATTTGCTTTATCTGACTAGAATCCGCTAAATATAATTAAAAAAATGAAGATTTTCTCGAAGCATATACAATACTCTGTGATATTACTAATTATAGTACAAAATTTTGGCGTCTAGCATCTTAATCTGCCTGCAACTTATAATATTACATGAATTTTGAATTACTTAGAATTTATTTATTATATAATCCTAACCAGAGACAATTTTTAACCATAAAACCCCATAATTTAAAATTTGGTTTTATCCGTCTATTGTCCACAAAATATGATCTGGAAAATAAGTTATTCTTTGAGAATCTTATTTATTATGGTACAAAATTCCATGCTAATGCTAGAGTCTGCCCCCCTTTTTGTTATAATGTTGGCAACTTACATTGGAGGTAGACCTACACTGAAATTTACATGATATCTGAGCCACACCCGAACGATTTACCGAAAAATTACATTCTGGCAAGGCGGGTTGGGGCAGAGTATAGCCTTAAAATAATTTATTGTTGGGAAAAAATGTGTCAGATAAATAGTCTGATGACTTAAGCAGAGAAGTCTAATGACTTGATCACTGCGCTACACTGTCCTTAGCGTTTAGAAAAGCTTTTCTAAATTATTTTAGCACTAAGTAAAATAACTGCACTTTTGGTGTGCCATGTTGATTATTAAAATTTTTGATATTAATCAAAATTAATGTCAATCTTAATTAAAATTACAAACATGATTTTTCTCTTAATTGTAATCTTGTCAATTTGATGCTATATGAATAATATTTAAGTGTGTGTGTGTGTATTTTCTTAAAAATAGTATAAATCAGTTTTAATTATATTTTTTTATTACAGGAATTGTCTCGATTCAGCTAGTAGGTGCAATAGTTTGGTTGGTGATCGATAGACCAGATATCAGAGAAATCTACCCATATCCACTAACTGCTGTACTAACATGCCGTGTCTCTACGTTTGCTCTTATAATGTCTTTAGTTTATAACATGATACTTATTATTCTTTGCACTTGGTACGCTTTTAAAACTAGGAAGATTCCAGAAAACTTTAACGAAGCCAAGTATATCGGTTTCACAATGTATTCGACTTGTATTGTTTGGCTTGCTTTCCTTCCAATTTATTTCGGCACAAATAACGACTACAAAGTGAGTATCTCTTTATTTATTTTAATCTTTCAATTTCCTTACCCAAGCTACTTTCTGCATTTCAACAAGTCAATTTAAAAAATGCAATCTTAAGGAATATCTATAAAAAATTAGTTTTAATGAACCCAGTTTGTATAATTCAATGGATGAGTTTGTTAAAAAAAAATACAATAAATTTAAATATATAAAAGAAAACTGATTATAAAAAGTTTAAGTTTTTATCGCTACAGCCCATTTAATTGACATAATAAGTCTTTATTATACGATATTAAGATAATGTAGTTATTTTAATTTAAGACAATAAGTATTGACAATATGCAAAAAATAACATTCGTGTATGTAGGATATACGATCTACGACAGTAACAGCGTCACGCAAAATAAAAAGTTAAAAAAAAACTGAAATTTGTGTTTAATATTTTATATTTTGTAGGTATATTGCTGAATTTTTTTTTATTACTAATTAATAAATAAAGGTGTCTATATACCTTTATTTTGTTATTATAATTGAGTTATTTAGCAAATTTTAGAAATAAATTTTGTTTTAAAAATCACTTTTTATCAGCTTAACTGGTCAGGGGGTTAAGACTAGAGGCTATGGTCGATAGAGTTACAGGTGCGCAACGCTTTTCCAGAGAATGATATTTACATTATTCTACATGCGTTTTACATATGCCTTATTTTTTATTTTATAAAATAAAGAAAAAAAGTTTTAAAAAGAAAACCCTTTCAATTTTAATTCCAGAAAACTTAATTCATATTGAAATTGTTTAAAAAAAGTAAGAAAACAACTTAACGATAAAATAATAGAGATTAAGAGGGACTTAATTGGCAATAACATCAAATCATCCAATCTCTCTACAAACCCGAAAAGGAAGAACAATAAATGGATAACGGATGACATCTTGAACAGCATGGAAGAATGTATGAATTATTGAAGAAAGACGAAGAGCTAAACAAATAACTTTATAAAGCAGTCAAAATGAAAATTAAAACGTCGAATGAAACCAGGCTTGCAAAGAAATCTTCCGAAATTGAACAACTAGAACAACAACATGACCCACTTAATCTCTATATAAAGTTCGAGAAAGCTGCCGGCACAAATAAACCAAGACCTAATCACAAATACCGAGGAAGTGGCGCTAATCGAAACTGATGCAAAGCTCGAAAGATTGAAAAAGTACATGCAAAAATTGTGATGCCTTGTACAACTGAACCATCGATTACAAAGGAATAAGTTAAAAACTCAATTGGAAAGCTTATGAATGACAAAGCACCTGGACTAAATAATTTCTTAAACTTATAGAAGAAGAACAAATAGATGCTGTAGTGGACCTATTCAATGACATCTACGACAGTGGTGAACTTTCTATAGGCAAAGCTTTAAGAAAACTTCAGCGGAACGCAATTTGATTTCCGAAACGGTTTTGGCACTAGGAAGACTTAACGTTCAGCCCTAACATATATATTATGCATGTCATTTAAACAGTGACGTATTCCCCTGCTTTATAAATTTTAAAAAGGCCTCTGACCTGTCGGGCTCGGACGATAGAAATATCACATAATCTTGAACCTGTAGTAGCAGCAGAGAGCCTCTGTATGTATTGAGAATGGAATATCTGAGGACTTGCATATTTTGCAGGAAGTTCGACAGGGATGCGTGCTCTCTCCGTTGCTTTTTACCGCGTACTCTAGGAGACTTTTTAGAGAGGCACTGAAAGAGTAATTATCAACAACCTGAGATACGAGGACGATACTGCCATGCGTTTAGATACGGCAGAAGGACTCGATACACATAAGGTGGCCAGGGTTTCCGTAATTTACAACATGCGGATAAAGTTATAACTATTAGTAAGGACAAAAACATCAATCACCAATTTTACATAAATGATTTTCAACTAGAAAAAGTCATGAAAAGTAGGATCAGACTCAAGAAATTTTAATCCGCATTGAAAAAGCTAGAATGGTTTTTAACCGAATGAAAAAATCCCGCATTCTCAGATTGTATGACTTCTCGATAATGATGTACGGGGTAGAAGCCTGGACCCTGTCCGAAGCCGCATTCGAGATCTGGTGCTAACGACGTATGCTAAGTGTTCCTTGGACCTAATTTGAACAGCGGTCAACAAAATTAGACGGACCAGAATGATGTCAACATCCACTAAAGATGCGGCATAAGAAAAAGAAGATGAAGTTTAAATGCATATTTTAATAATAAAGCAGTTGTTGGGCAAAACTTAAATACATTTAAAGTATTATCTTTTTTTTATTTGCTTTATATTTTATTTAATAGTCAAAATTTATAATAAAATAATTTTGGTCAATTCTTGTTCCCTTAACGATGCATTTATCTAAAATTTTATTTTTTTAAATAATTTGTTTTTCTTAGTGTGCCATACCCACAGTGAACGTTGACGACCAATCCTGTCCATTTAATTCTTTCTACCGGGAATAACTTTCGAATGTCTTTCCCGTCCATTTCCATAAATTTTTCAGTTAGGACCTAGGAGATCTGTAGTTTTCCTTGTGGCCTCTTTCCTTCGATCTTACCGTGAATTATTAATTGCAGCAATTTAAAATTTTTGCTGTTACTTATGATGTGGCCATTGTAGGATAGATTTTCTGGTTTTACTGTTATGAGCAGTTTTTTCCTTATTTTTATGCGCAATAAGATTTTGTTGGTAACATGGCGAGTCCATAAGACTCTGAGCATTCAACAGTAGCACCACATCTAAAAAGCCTTAAATAGTTTTCTACTTGATTCGGACACGTTTGCTCTCTGTATAACAGTAGCGAAAAGAATGCATGTTCAAATATAAAGGCTTATATTTATTGTACATATTACGTTTCTTATTTGTTTGTAGATAATTGTGCCTTCTAGATTCATATCCCTACCTCGTAAATATAGTCCACCGATAGTTCAGATTCGCTCCCACAAATGTTGTTAATGGTTATTTAAGTAAATGGAATCCAATTACTGAGGATTTGGCATTGCAATCGTTTTGCCGACGATGTTATGTCTTTGTTTTCGTCACATTCAATCGAATATTGAGTTGTTTGCATGCATCTGCCGCTTTGTCAATTAGTCTCTGTAGCTCCTTGGTACTATTAGCAATCGGCAACAACTTATCAGCAATTTAGGTTATTGACGATCTCCGCGTTTATCACTATCCTATCCTGCATTCTTGAAAGGTTTCTCTGCATATCGGTTAAACAGTTACGTGGATAGTACGCAGAGATGTCTGATATCTTGATGTGCTGTGACAGTTTATTTCCTACACGAACACATTCTGTGTATTGTCTACACAGATTGTATGTATTACACGAACGTATCTGTTATCTATCCCTGGATGCTTTATAATTTGTGATTGGCGGAGAACTTCAAAATCTATAAAGGGAATCCCCATTTTTTTTGCAAATTTAGATTTTATGGATAAAAATACATTACTTTTAGTTTAAACATTTTTGTAATAATATGTGCCGCTGTAAGAACGGGCCAAAATTATCTAAAGATTTGTTTTTCCTGCGATTACACGTGTGACTCATTATGGTTAAATCCAATCAAATGTTGAATAATTAATGTCGAAAGTTGATAAAACAGACAACCACATCATAGTTTACGTCGCATGCTCTCTAAATTAGGACATTTATGCCAAAGTCCGAATCTGTTCGTAAATCCGAAAGGGTATCACAATTACCTTCTTTTAATTTTTGGTATACGTGCTCGTGAATAACTTTAAGGAAAACCTTCATAAAATGACTTGTGTGACAAATTGTTATGTAGTCTTAGCATTGTTTAGCTAAGGTATTTTTAGAAATTGGTATATTGTGATTGAGAAATCACTTTTCGGAGATGTAGCCGGTTTCATATATGTATATGGTTAAATATTTCCGTAATAAGGTATTCTTCTTCAACTTAAGTCTTCCTATTGCAATAAATACTTCTTAGCACGTTAAACAAGGTCCTATTTTTGTAGGTTATTAGTGGTAGCCTCTAATCAGTTATCGCAAGCTTAAAGAGCCTTAATGCCATTTCACTATTTACTATGTTATTTACTCTTAGCCATGTCATTTTCTTCGGTGATAATGTAATTTTGTCGTGCTTTGTGGATCTCAGTTGTGTCTTTTATTTTTGTATGTATATTGACAACGTCATATTTTCTATACAGTTCTTCATCTCACTGCATTGTTCTTTCTACAGTTTTCTTTGACTTTTTTGATTTTCTTTCTGATGTTATGGTGATTTTTTTGTTGTGTGATGGGTTTTTGTTCTTTGTTTTTCTTCGGTTTTTTTATTAGAACTTTGAATAAATATTTTCATCCGCTACTGTTTGCATAATACTTGTTTTTTCTTTGGATGTGTCCGCTGAGGCGTTTAATTTGGTTTATGTTTTCTTCGATCTATCCGTTAACACATTGTACATCGTTTGGGTCTTTCAGCTTCTGCATATCATATCTCTTTGTTTGTATAATTTGTCCTATTCTTCGTAGGCGAAGTTTGAGTGTAGGTCTTCTTCTTCTTCTTCTTCTCTGTATTTCCTCTTGACAGAGGAGTCGTGGCCATGACTGACACGTTATTTAGTTTGCTGTGGCCCTTTTGATGACGCCACGCCATCTTTCTCTATTGCGTGATCGTGTTGCTGCATCATAGATTGTTGAATTTGTTGCTTCTTTAACTTGGTCAGCCCAGCGTTGCGGATATCTACCTCCGAGTCTGGAACCTTCCACTCTGCCCCGAACTATGAGCCGCTCCAAATTTTTGCTGGGTCTTGAGTGTGACCAAAGTAGCTTAGAATTCGCGAGTACACGATTTTGGATAGCTGTTGAGGTTCGGTTATTTCGGCTAGAACGGATACATTGGTTCTTCTAGTCGTCCACGGGATTCTAAACACTTTTCTCCAACACCAAAGCTTAAACGCATCCACTTTTCTTCTGTCGTGTGCTTTCATTGTTCATTATTCGGCGCCGTAGAGGAACATAGGAAACACTAATGCTTTTATCACTTGCTTTTTTGTGTTTAACGTGATACTCTGATCTTTTCATGTATTCTCCAGACCTTTCGCTGCTCGTCTTGCGATCTTACACCTTTTTTTTATTTCTTGCATACATCCTCCTTCGTTAGATATGAGTGCCCCAAGATATATGTACTGGTCTACTACTATTTGGCATTGCCGGATTTGCTTTGTATGAATGTAGGTAGCATCATGTTATGGTCGGTATATAGATATGCGCCAGAATGTGATGGAGTTTTTGTATCTTTTACTAATCTTAATAAACTCTATTTGGTTTCTTATATACATGGTGCTCATAATCGGGAGGCGTATACAGACTCCTGGGTGGAAGAAAAAGGTATACACAATTTTGCAGGATAGTATTCCCTCTAACTTCTTGCTTTTTAAATCATGTATGCCTACTATATATTCCTATGCTTCTTTATCTACTGTATCAATTAAATTTTTTAGCAATATTGTAATTACTTCCCATTTTTTCTTGCTGCTCTTATGGGTGCGTTAACTTGTGCAATATTAATTCGACATGGGTTGGAGGTCAGTTTTTTAATTTCTACCCGATCTGATATTGGTACGAATCTCAGAATGTTTTTATTTCTTCCTTGTATGGCTATCAATGTAGTGCTTTTACTATGCTGCGTACCATCATCGCCTGACTAATGGTTGTGGTAGCCATACACTTCAGATTTACGCGTACCCGATCAGTTTTTATTCATCTTAGTTCCTGCTCAACGTTGGCCGATTTTTCGGCATGAAACATGCTCAGCACATTTCATATTCTATGGTTATTTTTAGGTGTCATATTAATTGCGATTAGGAGATAATGATTCTAGACTTTAGATACTAATACTTGATATTTATATAAATTTTTAATGTAGTAATTTCGCATTGATTTCTACCTTTTATTCCACACTGTTTAAATAATTCTTTTTTTTTATTCCCACCGAACAAAAGTGTGTCCGTCTTCTTCTAAAAAGCAAGAAGTTTAGTGCTTATCCTGACAACAGATTGGTCCCCTTCTATAATCGTCACAAATTTGGTGTTTGTATACAACTACTTGGGTATTACTGATAAGAAGTTTCTCTTCATTAGGTTGAAAAACATACGACATTTCCTTACTTTCTGTTATATACGAATATATAGTAGTAGTTCTATTACATACGCGTTTAAAGTTCTCTATAACAACATAAATTTTACTCATAATAATATTAGAAGCATAAATTCAAAATTTTTAAATTTAAATATAAATACAAAAACAATTACATACTAATCCCATCTACGAAAAATATCTTCTAAATTTTCACTTTCTCTTTAATGTAGAGTTAGGTAGTAGGATAAAGTCAATGTGAACACCTAACTGACTTCCGTAGTAATATATTTGTTCTAACTACAGCTGAAAAGCCGAGTGATCATCATAAAAGAAGAAAAGTTTTAAAATAAAATCATGTAACAGGGTGTATTGTTATATTCACTTCCCCGGCAAAAGTATGTTTACTACAACTACTACAAACAAAAATAAGTTAATAATTTAAAAAGTATTTGCAGAAAATTATGCATATATTTTAGCAATTTCACATCAGTTCAAACCAATTTTAATACAGATTGTTTATCATTTTAGTTACCGTTGGGAAATTTAGGATTTTAATATATACCCTACAGAGTATTGTAATAATAACCTTTTTGTATACTAATATGATGTTTTTATAACACATGTAATTATTTTCAACCAGTTGACAGGGGACCAATAACGCTCAGTACCAATAGCACGACGACTAGTTCACATGACATTAAATTATTTTATTTTTAGAAATATCCGTGTAACAGAAAATATGCATTATTTCACTTTTTTGTTTCCTACTTCTTCTTTCAGCGCCATAATCCAGATTGGGATATAGCTTCCTTGATAACATTCTTTCAGAAAGTCATATCGTTAGCTCTTCTCCTCCAGTTTTTTATTCTCATAAATTTTTAATCAATCTTCATATTCAGTCTATCCATCTTCTCATTAGTCTTACTCTCAATCATGTTTCAGGTGGCTTTTATTCTTTAATTCTCTTTACGATTTTCTCTTTGCTCATTATCGAGACTATCCTATAGAAAATGTTTTATCTCAGTGCCCAGCAAAAATTTTCTCATTGTTGCTTGTAAGTGTTCATATTTCACATCAGTTTGTGACCACGGGTAGTAACAGGTTTTTGTACAACCCGAGTTTTGGGATTCATATATATATATATATATATATATATATATATATATATATATTCTTTCGCTAGATATTAGTTTCAAATTTAAATCAATTTATAATCGCAATTATTTTTGATTTATTGAATAAACATTAAGAACAATTTTATGAAATATCGGTAGAAATTAATTTTATAGTTGAGCCTTGGATACATAAATCTGTCACACAAATAATTTAGATTAAACAAGATAATTCCATAACAATATAATTTACAGCCTTTAAGCCAGAAAGGTAAGAGCTTAATACAATTGGATGAAAATTATACGGATTCAAACAAAACTTACATTAAAAGCAATTTATTTCCTAATAAATTAACAACTTTTTAAAATTTATTTAACTTTATGTAACAATATTTACCACTAAAGGTTTATTTGTAATTGTTAAAATTACATTTTGCAAATCTTGTGTATAGTGTTTGACTTTGTTGTTGTTCCTGATAGCATTTTGTGCTTTTGGTAAGCGTATATGTCAGTGCAAGATTCTTCCACTGGAAAACGTATTTTTTCTTTAGTCATTAACGTTTTTCTGTTTTTGTCAATTATTTATTGATATATTTGCGACCTGTCGGTTTGTTTTGTATATTTTGGTCGCTCGTTCTATTCTTTTGTTGTTTGCACTCTTTATTGAGCTCTTTTCGTTCTTAATTAATTTGGGTCTTTGGTTCTTGTACAATGTAGTACTTTTGGAGCACATTTTTTTCGGTTAAATTAGATATTTAGCTAGACAAGGCTGCATACTATCCCCACTACTGTTCATTTTATACTCAGACAAAATCTTTAAACGAATGTTTAAAAAATATAACGAACAACATGGTGTATAAGTAAACGAAGAATCCATAAATACAATTAAATTTGAAGATGACTCAAGCATTATTCATAGCCTAGTAGGTTTTTAGTCGCTACTGAACAACGTAATTATTGAATGCCAAGAATTGGGTCTGAACATAAATGTGAACAATACCAAGCCTCTATTATCCAGTTGTCAATAATTTTCTGAACAAATCTAGTGCTAAGCGGCCAACATAGAGAGAGAGAGAGAGAGAGAAAACGTAAAAACGTAAATCTTTAGGTAACTAGAAAGTATTATCACCAACGAACTAAGCCCAGATTGGGAGGTAAAACAGCGCATAGTATTAACTAAGAACACCTTCATAAAAATGAAATTATCTGCAATGATAACATTAACCCTAAACAAAGACAGAAAATGATTAAATATTTGGTGTGGTCAACACTGTTTATGGAGAAGAAGTCTGCATCGCAAAAGTAGGTACAAAGAACCGCCTAGAAGCGTTCTAAATGTGGATCCATAGAATAATTATTAAAATACCATAGGTGGAACACGTAACAGACGAATACGTGCTGAGAAGAGCGAAAGCACACCAAGAACTAGAAAATATCATAAATTGTCCTGCGGAAGATAGAAAAGCGCTTGATGCAGTAATCGTTAACGTCGGGGAGGCTTGATACGATACAGAAGAAGAAGTTTTTGTCTGGGTATGTAAAAGTAAGGGTTTACTTATATCAATTTTAAAGTATTTCTTTTGGATATCTAAATGTTTAAATATAATACTCTTAATTGGATTGCCCTAAAAGCTACTATAAGTATCTGTTTAGTCCTTTAAGTTACTTTTGGTCAGGTAATAAAAGTAAACCGCATGAAAATTATATAAAAGCACTTATTAAAAGTGCAGAGAATGGTGTCGCTCATAATAACAGAAACCATGCGAACAACGCCTACAAAAGCCGTAGAGACAATTTTGAATCTAATCCCGGTTGATCTTGTGGAAAAGCAATTTGCTATCACCACAGCATTTCGAATAAAACCGGTGCCAATGTTGACATTGAACTATCGTGGTCATGCCGAAATAATCAATGAATTTAATGGGATGCCCAAAACATAGATCGTTGCCTAGCAACACCTACTTTTGGCAACAAATTCTTTGTCCGCATCCCCTTAAAAGAGGAGTAGATGGAGAAGAAAGGTGTGCCAGCAGGATATACACAGATCTATGCAGTCGGCTCAAAGAGAGAGGATAATGTGGGCGGTGAAGACCTTAACCTCAGAATTAGCCTACGCTTATCAGATTACTAAAGCGTTCTACAGGCGGAGGTAACCGTCATAAAAAAAGCAGAAAAATGGCTAATGGTGAACAGGTATAAATTTACACCGATAGCCAAGCTGGTCTCAGGGCACTTGCCATCCTGTGCACGAGCTCAACAGTAGTCTCTGATTGTTGGAGAAGGCTAAAGGGCTAAACGAACTAGCAGTACACACAAACATGGGAGTCATTTGGGTACCAAGCCACAGCGAAATTCCAGGAAACACAGAGGCGGACGATCTAGCAAAGAGTGGTACCAGCTTGCACTTATTCCAAATGTTACAAAATATTGGTATTCCATTTGCCTCTTGCAAGAAGAGTGTAGTCGGAATAACCTCAAATCTAGCGAAACGACGTTGAAGGGATGGGGCTATTTAAAAGGTAACCAGGCAAATATGGCCTTTCCTTACAACAGAAAAATAAGCACCAATATCGTCTCTCTATTAAGAAGCGATATTAGACTGGCAGTGAGAGTGAGAGTCATTACGGGACACTGTCCCATTGGAAAACACGCTGAGACTCTAGGTATATCAAAGCAGGACTACTGCAGAGGCTGCCTGGATGAGGAAAGTCTTTAACACTACCTATGCCACTGCCCCTTTCTGTCTGCAACATACCTGCGCTGTTTAGGCCTTTTTTTAATGACCTATCTAACTTCGCATCACTAGATGCGCAAACTCTCACGAGGTTCATTTTCGGGTCAAATTTGTTTGACGAAATCCCTTGAGGAGGGTTATACTTCTATTTAAGGGTTGTGGTAAAACAACGGGCCCACCTGAGGCCTATGTGAGCCTAAGCTGCCACTTAAACCTGAACCTAACCTAACGCCATCGGAGTTTAAAATAGGACGACTGGTTGCCTATTATAGCGACCTACATAGCTAATTATTATTGGTTTCGTTACATCTGTATTTTGTTAAAAACCTGTATATGATTGAAATAATTACTAATGTATGATACAATCGGACGTGGCCACATCAGATTTTTTAATCTTTTAATCATTTCTTAAATTTTTCACAATATTTTTAAAAGCTAAAAATATTATTAACGTTTAGATTTTATTGGCGATATATGCACCAAAGCTAATGGACATTCTCTTACTAGAAAATTATTTCAAAAATTGTGCGAATTTGTGAAAATTTATAAGTATTTATGCTTTACAAATTTCTAATAGACATTAATTTTGTGTAATGCTTTTTTTTTTCTTTAAAATACTTCATTAAGAGATTTTGTTTTTTAAAAATGTTTTCTAACAATAGAAATAATTTATTTATTAATGTAAACACCGAGTTTTTTTTTTAATAAATAGAGGTTTACTTACATTTTAAGTTAAATTGGATTAATTAAAAGAAAGAGTATAATGATTTTTTGAAAACTCCTTTTTAAAGCTAGAGCACTTTAAACTAAGAGCCATTTGGTGCAAGATAAGAATAAAGTGCAGCTTTAATTAAGTGGTCTCGTATTTAAGTCTGTCATTTTTTGATATTACTGCTCATTAACGTAGTTACGGGTCATTTTTATTAACGCTTTTTAGTTTATTATAATATCGTTTAGTTTTTATGTGGAAATATTTCTAGGATTAAAATAATCAGTTTATACTTTTAATTAGAAAGATAAAAAATATCTGATTATAAGCAATAAATTTGTAGATTTTACTTAAAATAAAACAACCTGCATTTCAATTACAAGTCATTTTTAACCTCTTTAACGCTAGCTCTAATCATTTTGCCAACTTGCACATTTTTAAGGGAGGAGTGTTTACCTAAACCAAAGCACGTTCACAATTACTACTTGTTTTTATTTTATTTTTCAGCGTATGTTATGATGAGTAAACTTAATTTTTAGTGTTTTAGCGTTTTTTAAGTTCCTAATATTTGTTTATTAACAAATATTTAAAATTAATTTTTTTAAATCATTAACAAATTTACCATAAATTGTAATTAAAATATTTTAAAAGTTCAAAGCGCAAAAGTAAAGTAAGGATTTAACTTTTAAAACAATGCCTTTAAAAGTTATTAAAATTATTAAAGCATAAAAGTTAAACTTTAATTTTAAGATTAAAAAGTTCAATAGCTGCTAATTGTATAAGTAAAAGTCCTAAATGCAATTTTTTTGATAATTTACGTGCGTTCAGTATTAAAAGTGTTAATGATTAAGTCGACTCTATAAAGGTTTTACTACACCCTATCTACATGAAATTTTTTTCCTACAGCAGCTGTATCCAGTTCCAGTTACTACATCTCTTATTTTATTACATAATCTCACCGATTAAGTCCCTGAAAATTTTTAGGACCGTCTTCTAAGAAAATTAAACGTGCAATTATCTCCTTATTTAAATAATTGCTTTAACTTATTCGTTTAATTTATGAAATATAAAGCACATAAAAATTATATTTTAAGCATGTCCTTTGCATGAGAAAGGGTTTTGAGCAACTTTAATTTTCTAGCTCTTAATTGTTACATTAATTAGATTTATAACTTTATTTTATCTTGTGAGAACACGTTTGACAATAAAATGTTATTATGCTCGTTTGATTATATTTTAACTTAGTGTAAATGTGGTCGATTATATAACAGTTTAAATTAAAAGAAGGCTTTTAAAATTTTCTTAGTCATCAAACGAGGGTTGTTAATTATTTTGTTCTATACTTTTCATTAATCAATAAAATAAAAATAAATGTAAATAAACTTTTGCATTAATTGGGCAAATTAAGTTCTAAATTTTGCATTACTAACAAATTTAATAGGCATCAGTTTTTTTTTAAATAAAAAAAAATATTCTTACCCTTCTTTATGAGATTTATTTATTTATTTTATCCCTGACGCAGTTAAAACTTTCTGCGAAGCAAATATCAGTGCCAATATTATTTATTATAATAAATCGACATTTTTTTAATTCTAAGAAGTGATATTTACTTATAACTTTATCAGTAAAACTAAATAAAATGTAGCGTGAAAGTGAGACCAAAATATGTGTCAAGTAGAAGACGTTGATGAAAAGAAAAAACAAATGTAATTGTGTAGCAAATAAAGGCAAAAAGCTTTGGCTTTGGTGTAATATCCAAATTCATCTCAGAGAATACTTCTTTGTAATAGCGTATATATATTTCAAAAATTAAATTCTCGAAACGCCCCAGTGAAATTTATTCCGCAAGACAAGAAATTTTAACGAATTGTTCAGAGAGGATGAAAATCTCTTACTACCAAGATTTACGAGTTTAATGTCAAAGATCCAAGAAATATAACGAACACTTTAAAGTTGTAAATATCATTATTATTACCTAAAGTAATTAGAAAATATCAATTCGGAAAATATTAATTTTAAAATTAAAGTTTCATGTAAACGATAAGTACTTTTTGCAAGCATTGAAGGGCAGCGTTTTGCTGGATTAAATTAAGCTCACATATAATTGTATAATTAATTTGAAGCAACACAAATTCACCCAAATTTTTCACCATGTTAAAAAATATAAATTTGGATTTTTTGAAACACTCTCTTTATTATATAATATACGAAAATGGGTGGTACATTTAAGGGTGTATTTAAAATAAAAAGCGACCGCCGTGGCGTCTAGAATCTGATAACAGCAACCACTTGGCGAAATAATAGGGTAGTGCACCCCTTCATACATACACTTCGTATGCAACGTGTTATTTCAACTTACAATAACTTAATTCGTTGTTAAGTTGAAGAAACTATTGACTTATTTTCGAATTATATTAAGGGAGTGGATTTGCGCGTGGTAACACCATATTATGCATAATTTATCACATTATTACATTTTTATTTTTATCTGGAGCAGTTTTTTTTTATTACATACAGGGTGATTTTTTTTAATTGTTCACAATGGGGGATCTTTATTATTATAAGTTTTAGGAGATAGAAAGTTCGCTGAATGGGAAAAGTTCAAGCATTTTTCAAGACGATCTTATTGCTGCTAAGAAAACTTTTATAGTTTTTGAGTTATTTAAAGGAAAATACTGAAAATGATTTTAATTTTTATTTCTTTATAACGCTGAACTTTTACGTACCAACTAGGGATCTATAAAAATGGATTTATGTTGAATCAAAATTATTCTACACACTTATACCAAAAATATTTAACCATATCTATTCAATGTTTATTTAAAGCAAGGCTATTTAATCATGTAAAAATGAAATATGGTGTCCATTTAAAATAAGAAAGTTGCTATTAATATTTCAGAAGCCTCAATTTTGATGTTTATTTTGACAGCAGTTTCCTTCATTTAATCAAGTAAATTTTATATGAAACATTTTTGATATAATTACGGAGAAATTTAACTTTTAAGATAATCGCGATTTTTAGTTTTTTTAAAATAATTTTTGAATTGCTTAGAATTTTAAATTTTTTTCGCAGAATCTTAGTCAGCACAGAAATATACACCACATTTAACCTAGTCTCCATTTTTATTATTAAAAAAGATGCCGATGGCAGTGTACTCAATTTGGACTACCCTGCATTGGGATAGTTACAAAATATACCCGCGAACAAAATGTGATAATTATGGAGTGTCTGCACCCATATTTGGTGGCTGTACCATCAACGATTGTACCACAACATGGAAATATGCAGATGTATTTTTATTATCTATTGGGAGTGAAGATCAAAGGTAACACAGAAGTGTAGAAGGCCACGGACAATTACCGCACAATTTAAATTTTCTTGATAATCATTACAGCTGAAGAGCTTTAGAATTTGGCTCGTAGATGGTATTAAAAATCTCCGGGTCAGCCGAGAAAATTGCTACATGGAACGTCCGAAATATGCTTTAAGCAGGTAAACTATATAACAGCGTTTAAAAAATTTAATATTTACATGATTGATACCAGCGAGATGCTGCAGCAGAAATTTAAATTATTTTATTTATTTATTGCAAATCTAGCTGCTATGAACTATTTTTTAATTTTCTCATAAAAAGTGTTGCACGTAATGACAAAGGACTTGGTTGCCGTCGTTAAACTATATTTTTATATATTTCCGGTACCTCACTGTTAACAAAGTCAAAATACAACAGTTTTACGTGCACAAGTACAGTTAATAACACTTACAACATGAGTCTTCGGTAAGTCAGCATGTAATATTATTTCAGATTTGGTTTTCGCAGCATTTAATTTTATTGCAAAGAATTTTAAGATTAATTTGGACGTATAGTCAAAAGTATTTTTTATCTCATATTGAGCATTACTAAGTGAAGAGCAAATATGGCTTCTTTCGCCGCAAAAACTAAATCATCTTAAATTGGATCATTGTTTTTAAAAAAAAAGTTTTAATACATGAGGAGCTTAGCACTGTTACAACAGCCTTGTTTTTCGCACACTTTAAATGATCTTTTCGCTTGCCCTTGTGTGCAATAAAACAATTTGAAAGTTAGTGCTGGCACTTTACTTGCATTTTTTATATATTATTCATACGCGGGATAACCGGGACAGTATGCCATCCCGTTCGGAACGCTGGGACTAATGTGTGAAACCGTGACGTAAGGCAAGCCTAGCAATGGTAAATGCGGAAATCGGGACAACAGGTGGGGCCAAAAAAATGAAAAGGAAAACATGTTAATCGCATTTTGCAAAAAAAAATGTCTTGCGATTACTAACAGATACACAATGCTCAAAGAATAGTCAGAAATCAAATCAACTTTATCTTAATAAATAAAAGTTTTCAAAGGACCATAATATCTGTTAAAACATAGGGCGGCGCCAACGTTAATTCAGACCACATCTCAATTCAAGCAAATTACGAAAAAAATCCCAAGAAAAAAATTAACTTAAGCATTCAGAGCGTTACCAAACTTCTCCACAACCAAAGATGTACACAAAATATGGAACACTATTAAACAGCCCATAGAAAATTTTCTCAGAAAAAACTTGAGAAGCATTAATTGGAAGCAAGAGCAATGGATAAATTTTAAAATATTATAGTTTATTCAAAGATGGCCAAAAGCATAGATACCAATGTTTATAAGTCACTTCATTCAATCATCTTCTTCTTATGGTGCCATTTACTTTTGTGTTGTACGTTTTTGTCTGCCATTACTTAAAAGCAAGTGCCACAGTTTAATGTGTGTTCCAAACCACTAAATTGGGGACTTATCCTGGGGCATGTACCAAGAGAAAAGTTGTCGTAAAATTCCGATGTTGGTTTTTTAGTATTTGAACCATGGATCCTAATCTTAACAGGCAACACATAGTCAACTATAATAGGATCATTCACTTATACAAAAGAAAATTGGAAAAGCCATAGAAAAGTGGATATCAGAAAGATGCACGGAGCTAGAACAAGTAGATGCAAAGTATGACTATAAAAACAAGTACAAAAATATCTAGGAAATAACACAATTAGTTATTATAATTAATAATTGGTATTTGGTTTTAATTGTTTTCTTTGCTTTTATTTTTAATTTTAATATATAAAAAACTTTATTAACTTTAAATAAATATATCTATTTAATTATTTGAATATGAGTATGACGTAGAAATAAATTAAATATCTCAGAGTCAGGAAACCTAAACAAGAGAAGTTTGTAAAACGCATATTTAGGGTATCATAGAAGTAATTATTTTACCGAGGGACAAAGTATGAGACCACCTTGTTCCTGAAATGTAATTAAAGCGCAAAACCAACAAAAACCATTTACTAGAAGCAAACTTTATTTATAAAAAATTACATAGCGTTAACAACGTTACCAATATATAAAACGTTTCCAATTATATACAAACATAACCAAACCTGTCAAAAAAGCTAAAGTTGCTTCCGGGTTTAATTTAAATACTAAGGCAGCAAAAAATATATAAAAATTTCACGAAGGCATACAATCGAGGCATATGGCGTAAACGAAATATTAATAATTAATTTATGCTTGCTAAAATTTTCAATGCAAGATTGAATATCCACTTATTAAAAAATTAATAAATTGAGGAGATTTTATCAAATTTAATAAAATTACAAAAAGTATTAAAACATAAGTATTAAACTTTGATAAAAAAGTAAGCAGCCAACCAATTAATTGAGGATTGTTAATATTAAAGATATTTATAATTAAAATATTAAAATTTATTTGTTTATAATTAATATTAAAAATTATTAAAAAAAACGTTTTAAAGCAGGCAATAAATTAAAGGCAAAAAGGTATTACGTTTTTGCCTATAATTATTAAACTTTGTTTGATAAAAGAGGATTATGTGAAAGGGTTAAAGTAGATTTGGAGTGGTCTAATTAAAATAACAAGGCACCACAAATAAAAAATACCAAAAGCAGAGACGCATGCTTTATGCTCGATTAAAAAAGGATTAAGAGTAGAGTTAATACGCCTAAAGCAATCAAAACATCGTGCACATTATAAATTACTCAGCAATAAGTTTGCATTTATAGTTTTAACTTTCAAAGGAATTAAATTAATAAATTTTTATTTTATATTATTTTATATTATTTTTATTAAAAGCGTATAAACCGAAATAAAGCAAGGGAAGCCAAACAAATTTTTAAGCGAGAACTGGTGGGTGCTACAAAATTTTAAATAAATAGAACATGGCAATAAAAAAATATGTACAAAATTATCACTAATATTTACAATAGAATTGAATTAAGTAAAGTGCAGAAAAAAGCAAAAAAGAAGTATCTAATTAAACTTATAACTAGTTTACAAACAAAAATCCAGATTAAAGAATCAAAGACTTTAAATATTGTATTAAAACAACTGCAAAAAAATAGAGCAAAATTTCATTCATTTCAAAGCAAAGCAATAAAAGTGGTAATTCAATACCCACAGCATATTGCCAACGTGAAAGATATAAAAAAAATGAGATTTGCTCATATAGCCATGATGTTTTAAATATTTTAATTGTGAGAAGTGTATGTGACAGTTCATTAACGGGCGCGATGTTGATAACTTGGACATTAGAGAAATCTTGAACGTTGTGTAATTAAAGCGATTTATTGTAACAAGTAGTTTTTGTAAGCAGAAAACCAATTTTCCTGTTTATTATCGATAAAAAATAAAAAACGTTGATTAAAATTTAAATATAAAAATAGAGAAAGTCTCCACGCATTAAAAAGATGGTGAATGCTATCAAAGGTACAACGATGTTAAGCACAGTTGCATTGAAAGTCCTGGAATAGTGTGCAGAAAATCATTTAACCACCTTCTGTCAATGAAAACTTAAAGTAATTAAGGATGTTAAGTGTATTTTCTTTGCCCTTAATCGCCTAGCCAACCATAAAAATTGATTAAGAAATTTTAAGAAAAAATTCCAAAGCCAAAACAAAAAACACCAAACCTACAGCTACTGCTACTAAAAATATAGTTCAGCAAATAATATCTTACCTGTTCAATATACAGAAAGCACATGCCTTTTAGTTAAATAACATAATAAAATTAAAGATAATAATAAGAACCTTAATAAAAAAAATCTATTAAGTTGCTTTATTACTTACTGAAATAACAGCAATAGGCAAAATACTAAAAGAATAAGATCTTATTCCAACCAATCAAAGTGTTATATCATGCTACTATCAGAAACGTACTTTTTCATAAAAGGATTTAAAATGGTAATAATTAAATAACTTTTTTGTTATTATTTTATAAATTAAACCTTTCAATTCAAAAATATGCAAAATTTTACCATTCAACAGCGCACAAAATTGTGTTACCTACCTTGATCTTTCATCTGATTACTCGTCAATAAAAGTGATAAAAGTACTTAATCAATCAAAAACCAGATTAAAACCTATTACCAAAGCTTATAACAACCGTCGATATTTTGATAAAGTCAGAACCACACCAATCAGTATAGTAAGCTACAAATTAAAACCACCAACTATAAAAATCCAGCTATAAAAATTGCCACAGAATTTTTTTTTCAAGATGGACTACAAAAAGAAGATCAATATTAAAAATATATATGCAGGAAAGTACCTGAAGAAAGAGTCAAGCATACAAAGAGTTAAAAAGTTGGTAGTTTTCAAAAAATTGATATATAGGAAGAAAATCGAAAAGGTACAGAAGTGAACTCTCCTGTTAAAAACGCTTTTTAAAATAGATTTAACTAGGGCGTACGAAGAAAATTAAAGAGAGAGAAAAAGCAAAGACAACAGGCAGAGCAAACGAAAATGGTCACATTTTTTTGGAAAACGACCGATTAGTAATTACCACTAAAAGTAAATTTCAGAAATTTTATGGAGTTCCCAAAGCTCCCACTGCTTCCACTGTTCGTAATTTGTTGGCCAACTTTAAGGATATGGGAAAGTTGGAGATATCCGTCGTGCGGGCAGACCCTGTTTTTGACTATCGGCCAAAAATATCGACTTCATCAAGCAAAATGTTTCAGATAACCCTAAAACATTAACACAACGACGTAAAACACAGTTAGCATTTTTGCTTTATAGGATATTAAAAAAAGGTCTGCACCTATATTCTTACAAAATCAATTGGTCCGACAGTTTGATACTGGTGACCTGTAATTACGATTGGGGTATTTTATTGCAGTCCTTAATCTCACTGAGAATGACCAACAATTTTTAAAAATTTATTGATGTCTAACTAGAAGCACTTTATGAACAGTATTTCTTTGAAATTAGTACATGTGTAAGCATCACGATCAATGGAGATGATTCAGGACTTCCACTTTCCACTTGGAAATCCCCCGCCAACACCCAAGAGAACCTAATAAAAAATCAAATCGATTTTGATACAATTAATGAAACCACCACATCGGTTACACGTGCCCTGGTGCTGATGTCTATACCGCCCACAACCTATAACTCTCAAAACTCAAATTGAAATGAAACAACAGATAGGCACGGAAAATTACCAAATTGTAAATCTAAAAATCTCGGAAGTTTAAGCATAGAACAACTAACTGAATTAATCAAAAGCATCATAATAACAGAAACGAATGACAATCCATTTACTATTCAACGAGTAAAGAAAAGTAAATGGACCACGGATGAGATTCTAGTTCTAATGGAAAAGCGAAGAAAAGCAAAACACAAAAACAAAGTAAAATGCACGTGGATGCACTTTAGTAATAAAAGGAAAATTAAAGAACTCAAAAAGAGCTGGTGGAAAAAGCATTGTGCAGCGATAGACGAGTCAGGCAAATGATATGATGCACTAAACATGTATAAAAAGACTAAAGAAACTACTGGGTCACGTAAGTCTTGACAAAACATCATCATAGTCGATAAATATGGTAAAGCATTACTAAATATAGATAATAAAACAGCAAGATGGTAAGAATACATCTCTTCATGCTAATGACAATCGAAAACCAAATATCAGTAATAATCCACCATCAATAGCAACGCATTGCAAAGGGACCAAGGCAATACAAATGTGGGAAATTCAGAGGAAAGACACCGACAAGATTTTAGGACTAATAGAGGAAGAGAATTTAGGCATCATCATAGAACTGTTCAACAACATCTATATAACAAGGAACATCTCTGAGAAATAGCTTACATAAATATTTATACAAATAACCAAAAAAAACCACAGCTAAAAAGCAAAGACTTAAAACAATATGCCTTACAGGCCTTTTAATGAACGTTTTTCTCAAGATTATATACGATCGTATATATAAAAGACTGGAAGATGCACATTAGGCATGTGATTCGGGTTCAGAGAAGGCTTGGGTTTCGGAGATGCACTCTTTGGCCTAAATGTACTTATCCAAAGAGCAAGAAACGTAAACACGTAATCTTTGCGTGGTTTGTGGACTTTGAAAAGGCATTAGACAAAGTTAACTATGACAAGTTAGTACAAATAGTACCACAATCAGGAATAGACGAAAGGAATGCGCATATCATAAAATCTGTACATCCAACAGACAGCACGCATTCGCGTAAAGGCCAGATTGTCGAAACAATTTTCAGTACGTAATTGTTTAACAGGTAAACTCTTCAAAGAGAAACTCTTTAGAGATGCACTAAAAAGAGCAGAAAAGGATAATAATAAATGTAGAGATCATCAACAGTCTGGTATACGCAAATAATTCTGTGTTAATCGCCGACAGCGCCGAAAGTTTAAAAAAGATAACAGACAGGATAGTCAATTCCTGCTTAATATGGGACTAAATATATCAAAAACAAATAAAATGATTCTCGGTACAAACAACCAAAATAACGTGCTTCCACTACAAACAATTCCATCAATAACATACCAAGAAACAAACTTTAATAAAAAAATGGGACCATAGTAAAGAGATAAAAATATGGATCAAAAAGGCACGATCAGCCTTTAACAAAATGAAAAGTGTTTTATGACCCCTTCTTCGAATGCGCATCCTAAAATTTTGCATCTTCTCAACTCTCGGTCAACAAGCATTTAAAAAGCTTAGCTACCGCCGCTTGGAGTTTGATGAACACACCTAGTAAGTAATGAAACACTCTTAAACGAATGAAAAAGAACAAGGAAAAACGACGAAGCAGAGAAAATTATCATATTTTGTTCATATAATGCGCAACAGCAAAAGGTACAAGACCCTCCAGTTAAATATGCTGGGCAAAATCAAAGAAAAAAGATCACCAGGATGACGACGAACCTCTTGCCCAAAGAACTTGCGACAATTGACAGGCAAGACTTTAATAGAGTTATTAAGAACCGCGAAATATTGAATGAGATGAGCCAGATTGATCGCCAACGTCCATTGAGGATATCGCACATTAGGAAAAAGAAGAACTTATAACTTTAACTACGCGACTTTAACCAAAAAGTATGTAAATTTTTAAGAAACCTATTGTTTTCCTTTTATAATTTTAAATTTTTTAGTGTAAATCATATAAAAAATAATTGGAAAAATATTAAAATGACTACAAAGTGTTAGTACACAGCAAAATTAATGCTGTAAATCCGTAGCGTGTTATATTTAGACCATGCACTTTTAACCCGGGCGAAAGGATTTGGGAAGGCTTGATACATAATAAAAATTTAGAAAGCTTATGTGCGTACAACCCATAACTTTATTGTACATTAATGTTGCAAATAAAATACCCTTTTGGCATGCATAAGTTATAAATATTGATTTTTATTTGGAAGCTTAAAACCTTTATTATTACGAATTACTTTTGAAAACAGCTTAAATTTTTAATTTATAATTTTTTTGTTTAAACGCTAAAAGCTTTATTAAAAAAATTAATTTTGACAAAAAATTTCATCAGTGTAGTTATATATTTTTTATTTTCTAAATTTTAAAAATAAATTAATAAATCCTTCTAGAGAAACATATTATGTAGAAAAAAAAAAACCTCAAAGCCCAGAAATCAATAAAAGTCAAGAATTCACAACCTTTAAGCACTCAATCAAATAAAAATCCGGAGAGGGTTACAGAAATGTCGATTAGGCCGTAGTCCTAAAAAGGGTGTGAAAATCTTTGAAAGGATTATTTTAAAAATTAATAAAACAGTCTTTTTAATTTATATCTCCTCAGCGCTTTGCGCCATTTTGCAATTAATATTTGAAATAATGTATTATTAATATTAAAATAATCCAAGCGTGATAATACCCAATTAATTATTCATTTTGATAATTTAAACGAATAAATTTATGTTTATCATTTGCTTATTTTATAATAATGAAAAATACAGGTTAACATGATAAATAAATCAAAGCATAATTATCATACATTGTTATTTATTCATATTAAAATCAATTTAATCCCTTCTATTTTCCATAATAGTTATACAATGAATACTAAGGGTTGTGTTTACTTCATTACTATAATTATGTCACAATAGATATTAGTCTCGTTAAATGTTACAAATAAATGATAAACATTCAATTGTAAATCCATACTTTCCAAAGTTTATTTAAAATTTTAATAAAAAAAAACTTTCTGTAATTAATTTATATTCACTTTAGTTGGTATTAAAGACAAAATGTTTTTCTTGTTTGGAAACTAATTTTAACTTGGTAATAAAATTGTAAATCTCATCTTTAAATATAGGATAAAATCGAATTGAAATTTAATTCAGTTTTATTATAAATATTCAAGGGTATTGGACGATTTAATAATTATTAATAACTGTAGGCGTTTAGGTTATTTGCCTTAAATTTTCATAATGCTAAAATAATGTTTGCAGTTCAAATTATCTATTCTCAATAAAATACATTACTTGAATTTTTTCATTTACTGCCATTTAACTTATAATTATATATAACATTTTTATGTAAAAAAATTTCACAAGAAAGTTAAGATTTTGATTATTTGTTAAATAAAATTGCAGAGAACATAGGAGTTATAAATATATCAATTCGTTTTTTAATTGAAAATGAAGAAAAACTACAAGTAACATAAAGTTTACTCTGAGGTAGACTTTGGGCGCCGCGGAAAAATTTTGATATATTTAGGGTGCCGAAAACCGAAAAAAAAGTTGGGAATCTCTGTTATATTCAGGACCATTTGACTAGAAGACAATGAAAAAAACTGCGGATTAAAAACAAATAAAATAAAAGATTTTATCATGTAGACCCATTGAAGAAAAAAGTAGATTTGATTTCCAGTATAAAGAAAAAATAGAATAAAGTATAGAAAGACGCAAAAAATGGCAGATATAAGCAAATTGAGCACCTACTAACACAAGCAGAAAAAGCAATGACACTGTAGTACGAAATCAAAACTTTCGCGATAACAAATAGAATAATAGCTAAATAAATTAGAAACTCTAAAGGAAAGAAAATGATGCCAAAAAATCGAGCTAGATTAAAAAGAAATAATTAAAAAACAGGAAAGCAACAGCAACAGCAAATATCATCAGAAACGCCAAAATCGGGAATAGAAATGTACGAGCTATCAAATAATGAATGGAAAACAAAAGTACCAAGTGATCCTAACTCTACCAAAACAGAAGAGTGACAGGATTAGATAGAATACTATCATAAAGCAGAAAAAATTAACAATATCTATGATGCACGAACTATGAAATAATGTATGAAAAAATCACTACGAAGAAAATAAAACAAAGTACCTAGTAATCCTAAATAGAAGAGTATCAGGATCAAATGGAATACAGAAATCCTAAAAGCTGAAAGGAAAACTACAATATCTATAATACATGAAATTAATAATAATTACTTAAACAAAACAGGAAAGCAACAGATTTAAATAGAATATATATATATATAGATATATATATATAGAGATATA